>PVJA010052706.1:0-12289 GCA_004027025.1 Myocastor coypus
TTTTTTTTTTTTTTTTTTTTTTTTTTTTTTTTTATGGCTGGCTCAGCCCGCCCCGAGGGCAGGGCTGGCACAGCATGTGGTGCCAGGGATCGAACCGCGGTCCCTGAAGCCACCCAAGCTTTCCCAGGCAGGCGCTTTAGACCACTGAGCCATTCCGCCAGGCCCCCAGGACTTAGGAATTTAATTTCTTGTATTCATCATAAGATTGCCATTTTCCTAGTTGAAATGGAATGGCAAATGACTGACTGTATCTGGCCAAGCTAAGAAAAATTTAGAAGTAATTTTGTTGTTTTTGTTTGAGATCAGTCTCAATATATAATTCAGGCTGGCTTTGAACTCAGTATGAGGCCCAGGTTGACATAAATTAAATTTGTACTTTTTTTTTTCTTTGTGGTACCCAGATTGGACTTGGGACCCTGCACTTGCCAGGTGCTTATGCCACTAAGCCGTATCTGTGACCCCTGTACTTTCTTAATGGTAAATGAGTGTTTAACTACTTGCAATACATTTTATTAAAAATTCTCGGTAATATTTAACAATAACAGTGTAAAGATAGTAGACCCTACAAATTCCCAAGGGTTATATTTTTAGAGTAAGTGTGTATTGTGAAAAGCCATAGATTTCAGGGATGGTAGGGAAATGCCTATAAATGACCTTTTATAGATTAAACCCTCAATATGCAATGTGTCCTACATTTATGTAGTTTAAAGCTTTAGAGGGACAGGGCATTTTGACAGCATCTTAGGAATCTTACCACTTTAAGAAGAATAAAACTGAAAGTCCTGGAGACAGCTACACTTGGTACAACATGTTGTCATGATTCCAGAATGCTGGTGCATCTGCTGGAGATGGTTTACAGAGCAGGAGCCAGTCGGCAGCAGTGAGAACTGAATATTGTGCTTGGATTGGCTACTCATAAATCTCCCACCAGAAAAACAATTGTGGAGGATGTTTGTGGTCTCTGCGATGTTGCAGAGTTTCCCACAAACATGTATTACTTAGTTTCTAAGGAAAGGTCTGGGAATGACTGAGGCTGTGAACTCTAAGTTGCAAATTGCAGGATTATCCAATACCTGGGAATATTCAGAGCTTTCAATGTCATAAATAATAAATTAGAAAACATATCACCATGGTCTATCAAACTGTTAGATAATTGTCTTCAGTGTTATATGAATGGTGATATTGATGGCCTCCCGCAAGAGCTCTGCATTACGGATGGCGCTCAGGTGCCCTTACCTCTGACCCAGCAGAACCAGTGCTCCTATTCTGCTGTTGCTTTAGCAGTGCGTGACAATCTAGCATCAGAATTGCTTTCCGATGGAGATAGCTCAGGGGCACAGCCCAAGGTCCTGAGTTCAATTCTGTTTCAAAAAGTATACATATGGATTTGATGACCAGGACACAGAGTCAATCTTTGAAGGATTCAGCAACAATACTC
Organism: Myocastor coypus; assembly: GCA_004027025.1. Taxonomy (NCBI): domain Eukaryota; kingdom Metazoa; phylum Chordata; class Mammalia; order Rodentia; family Myocastoridae; genus Myocastor; species Myocastor coypus. Next base: position 1,439 of record PVJA010052706.1, read on the forward strand.
CTTTGGGATTCTTTACTTTTTTGAGACAGGGTCTCACTATGCAGTTTAGGATGGCTTTGAACTCACTTTGTAGCCTGCACAAGTCTTAAACTCTTGGTAGTCCTCCTGCCCCAGCCTCCTGAGTACTGGGATTACAGACATACACCACTACACCTGTATTTCACTTCAATTTTTAAATTTTATTTTATTTGTCTTTGTGAGACGGGGTCTCACTGTGCAGTTCAGGCTGGCCTTGAACTCACTTTTGCAGCTCAGGCTGGTCTCGAACTCGCACCAATCCTCCTGCCTCAGCCTCCCGAGTGCTGGGATTACAGGCGTGTGCCACCACACCCGGCTCACTTCAAATTTTTGTGAAAGAATTTGAAAGATCCCAGGCTGAGTCTCAGCCTTTCTTTAAGAAACATGTATGCTTTTTTAGGAGGCATTGACCTTTGAGGATGTGGCTGTGAACTTCACCATGGAGGAGTGGGCCTTGCTGGATCCATCCCAAAAGAAGCTCTACAAAGATGTGATGAGAGAAACGTTTAGGAACATGGCTGCCATAGGTAAGAAGGACTCCACTTTCTCATTGCTACCGTCAGAGCATTGTTGCCCGTCGGTGCGCTTTCATTGGATAGACTATGAAAATGATTTTGAAGAATATCTCAGGCCTGCTTACATTGACTAGCCATGAATACCATGAATGTAACTGGAATTTGTTTTACCTTTTTAACTTAGTGTCTCCTTATATTTCTATGTCTACAATTCAGGTAGAGCCTGGGATAATCAGGAAGTTGAAGAGCACAAAAATGACTGCAAAAATCAAAGGTAATTTGTACTCAGAAAATAACTTTTCCTCAAAAGTCAGTGCATAAGCACAAATATCAGAACTAGAGAAATGTGGCCCTGTTCAAATTTATTCAGTCTCACAGATATTCTCCAATGATGTACACAGTTTTAGTATGTATAATCTAAATACAGAAATATTCCAGTATCTGAACCATATTGACATCACGCAGCAAGTGACACTATCTCACTTATGGGTACAAAACTTTTCTTTCATGATTACCTCCATGAAGATGTGTGAGGTTTAGGTATTTGTATAGCTATGTGTGAAAAGAAATACATTTCGAGTTTTGACAGAAACACTTCTTAAGCATATCTTTTAGTATAGATATGCGTATCTATTATATATATATATATATATAAATTTATTGTTCTAAAAGATTCGAAACTTTGGGGCTGGGCAGATAGCTCTGTGGTTTAGGTGCTTTCCTGGCAAGCACAAAGACTTGTGTCAGTGCCAGGTAGGGCATGCCCTGCTAGCCCCAGAGCCTCACGTGCATGGTGCTGGCCACGTAAACTGAGCATGATGGTGCACGCCTCTAATCCCACCACTGTGGAGGCTGACAGAGGAGGATCACTGCAGATATGAGCTGTGTAGCAAGACCTGCACCAAATAAGTAAATAAAAGATATTAAAATTATTTTTAAAAAATTAGAAACCTTGAAGCAGTATTGAAAGTGCCAATGAATACTAGTGTTGTCATGCTCTAGAGAATTGAGTCCACTCATGTTTTAAAAGGATCAAACATTTTTAGTAGAATGTTAATTACAGTCAGCAATATAATCAGTATATCTTTTCCTTCTTGTGCTAATATGGATTTAACTCAGGACCTCATGCTTGCCAGGCAGGAATTTATGCCACTGAGCTATAAGACTTCTCCAAAAGTAAAAGTAGAATTTCCATTTGATCCAAGACCTCTCCTGGCTGTAGCCCCAAAAAAGTTAAAATTTTTACATTATACTAATATAGTATATGAGTACACAAAGCAGAACAATTTATAACAGCTTAGCCATGGAATCAGTACAGATTTCCATTTTTGGACAGCACTCTGCTAAGCTGATTCAGGAGGATGGCGAGTTGAAAATCAGGATAAGTAACTTTATCAATGAAAATCTCTCCTAAAATAAGACAGAAAAAAGTTGGAGATGTAATTCAGTACTATTCCCCATCTGTGAAAGAAGGAAGAAAAAATGCTACCTAATAATTAGGTACAAAGATGAATTATCATCATGTCATTTGCACAAAGAAATTGGTAGACGGACCTTCATCGTAAACATGAAGTAAAGTCAGACACCGAGTGTGAAAGGTCACATGCTTTCTCTTCTATGAGAAACAAAAAATATAAATTAGGAAATAAAATCAAGGTGAGGCAATTACAAAAGGAAAGCCTGACATTTTGGAGATGAAGACAAACAGTAAGGAAAACAGAAGGACAGAAAGGGCAGAAAAGGTAGCAAAATGGTCAATATGTGACATACATGTATGTCAATTACCCAAAATGAAACTGGCCATCAGCTACCAATTTAAAGTTCCTAAATGAACTTTAAGACGGGCGTGGTGGCGCACGCCTGTAATCTCAGCACCTGGGAAGCTGAGGCAAGAAGATCGGTGTGAGTTCGAGACCAGCCTGGGCTGCAAAAGGGAGCGCAAGGCCAGTCTGAACTGCATAGTGAGACTCTGTCTCAAAAAGACAAAAAAAAAAAAAAGAACTTTAAATTTTTTTTAAATGAACATTATCTCGGGTTTTTTTTTTTTTTTTTTTTTTGTGGGGTTTTTTTGTTTGTTTGTTTTTTTAGCACTGTGGTTCAAAGTCATGACCTTGGACTTGCCAAGCAGGGCACTTGTGTCATGAAGCTTATCTTCCCAGCCCTCCATGAATACCATTCTTGAGAATAGCTGTTTCCAATGTGTCTCCAGAGCATTTAGTTAATTGTCAGAATTCCTTAGGAAGAATCATACCAGAACTTGTGGTAAATCATTAATGTGAAGACCCATTTTATTGTGACTTTTTTGTTGCTCATTTGTTTTGTTTTGTTTTTTAATAGAAATGAAGAGTTGGAGAAGTGTTACCCACTAAATATGCCCATCGTCATTCACACTAGACTGAAGACATCTGAGTTGTGGGGATTAGAAGAGAAGCTGTATAAATATAATGAACATGGAAGAACCTGCAGTGATTTTCACTCCTTTCAAAAGGACATGAGGACAGAGACTATAGGGAAATCCTATCAATGTGATCAACGTGGAAAATCCTACTCTGATCTTAATGAAAGAACTCAGCTTAGAGAGAAAACTTTTGTATGTAAGGAAAACATGAAAGTCTCCAGTATACTCAATGATGTTCAGGTCTATGAAAGAAATCACACTGGGGAGAAGCCCTATATAAATAAGCAGTGTGTCAAAGCTTTCAGCACACAAGCTTATTGTAAAAGACATGAAAAGCTTCATGCCGGAGAAAAGCCCTATGTATGTAAGCAATGTGGGAAAACTTTTAGTACACAGTATCAAGGTAAAATACATCAAAGGCTTCACACTGGAGAGAAACCCTACATATGTGAGCACTGTGGGAAGGCTTTTAATACACAAGGTTATTGGAAAGTACATGAAAGAATTCATACTGGCGAGAAGCCCTATGTATGTAAGCAATGTGGGAAAGCATTTAGTACACAAGGAAATTGGAAAGTACATAAAAGAATTCACACTGGGGAGAAACCCTATGTATGTAAGCAATGTGGGAAAGCATTTAGTACACAAGGTTCATGTAAAAAACATGAGAAGCTTCACACTGGGGAGAAACCTTATGTCTGTAAGCAATGTGGGAAAGCTTTTAGTAGACAAGATTCACGTAAAACACATGAGAACCTTCACACTGGGCAGAAACCCTATGTATGTGAACAATGTGGGAAAGCTTTTAGTATACGAAGTCATTGTAAAAGACATAAAAGGCTTCACACTGTGGAGAAACCCTATCTATGTATGTAAGCAGTGTGGGAATGCTTTCTTCACACATAGAGATGTCAAAATCATGAAAGAATCCACACTAGATAGAAAATTTGTGTATGTAAGTTATATGGGAAAGTTTTTAATACAGAAGCTATTGTATACTGGATTTTAAAACACCAAGGAGAACTGTATGAAAGCAACATGGGAGAGCCCTTTTATACAAGGTTATTGTAATTTACATGAAAGAACTGAAACTGGGTAAAATCCCCGTGTATATAAGCAATGTGGGAAAGCTTTTACAATAAAAAATACTTTTTAAAAAAATGTATTTAGTCCAGAGTCTACAGGGTCTTACTGCACAGATCAGGCTCTGGTGATCCTGTATTTCAGCCTTCCAAGCACTCAGATTGCAGGAGCATGCCACCGTGCCCGGAGGGAGTGGGGTAGGGTGTGGGGGAGCAGGGCCAGCATAGCAGGCCTGCATCAAACCCCCAGTGCCCCTGAGTCTGCCTAAGCAGGCACTTTAATCCATTGAGCTATCTTAGCTGACCCCCAAAATACTTTTCAAACACATGAAAGTCATACAGGAGAAAACATATATAGTAGAAAAGCTATTAGCACAGCTGGTAATTGTAAAGGACGTGGAAGAGCCAACATGACATTAATTCCATATAGGAAAGCAAGGTATTTTTTTTTTCTAAGCAACATCCATAGGGAGGTGGGTCATACCCACACACTGTACTCTGTAGAACGATTGTGAGGACAATATTCAATATGTCAACTTTCAAAGAAAAGAAAGGGGAAAAGAAAAAAAATAATGTTGATTTAGAAGGGTTAATGTTTAATTGTTTGATCAATCTTATATACCTATATGTATTAATCTAAACTTATCTGATGATGAAAATATGTAATATAACCATTGTTAAATTTAAACAATAAAAATATAAAATTTTAAAAAAGAAAATAAAAGGAAAAAAAAAAAAAGAAAGCAATGTAAAAAAGCTTTCAGCTTTCCTGATGTTTGCAAAGGACAAAATAACTCACTAGACAAATTATATGTATGTAAAAATGTGTAGGAAAGATTGTTTTGTGTGTCAAATAAAAGTTTCACTAGAGAGAAAGTTTATAAGTTTAGTTTGATGATCCTGTGAAAGTTTCTCAAGTAGTAAAATGCTATAGAAGTAATTAATGCAAAATGTTCGATGTTAGTATTTCTCCATAAAATTTCTGTAAAATGTAGTTCGAGATAAAAATATACATTCTTTTTTAGACACTTAAGTATCTGGATTATGTTTCTACAGTATTTAATATAAAATATTGAATTGGCTTAATGAGATATTTTTATATGTTGGAGTTTAATACATGGTGACTTTTAATTAAGCACACTTAAATGTATTTTTAGTTTCTTTTTTGTTGTTCTTTTTAATTTTTTATTATTATTTAAATTTAACAATGGTTATATTACATATTTGCATCATCAGATCAGTTTAGATATACATATATAAGATTGATCAAACAAACATTAACACTTTCCATAAACATGACTTTTTTTTTTCTTTTTCCCTTTTATTTTAACAGTTGACACATTGCATATTGTCCTCACAATAGTTCTACAGAGCACAGTGTGTGGGCATGACCCACCTCCCTATTGATGTTGCTAAGAAGAAAGAAGAAGAAAAAAAAAAAGAGGAAAAAGAAAATGCTCTTTGGACTAAGAGGAAGCAGATGCATACATAGTCAAATGTTCTGCAATTGCAGTGGGCCACCAGTGAAGCTTGCAATGCTGGAGGCTATTGATCCAAGCTTCCTACAGCTGATCTCATTAGTCTAGCTCTGCGTTTCATGCACTGTGGTAAGCTTTTCTTGCTGGGAGATCAAGGGCAAGTCGAAGCAAGACCTGTATAACAAAATATTCATTTTTTGTATCTTCCAGGGTCAAATAAATCCCCTCAGGATTAAGTTTGGGACCATATACATTACTTTGTAGAACTGTTGTTAGTGTCAGCCTTCAGGACGAGTCATGGCCATTGCTTGGCCAGTTTGCTTTCTGTGAAAGCCTGAGAAAATGGTTTTCTCTGGGTGACTCTCCTTAGACGCACTATAGTTCATTCATCCCTTTCCTCTGAGGTCCCATAATCTCCTTGACCAGAAAATTTGGGACACCTCTGAGTTTTTATTTTCATTTAGAGTTACTATTAGGTTTTGTGGTGGCATGGCAGAGAAGCAGAAATAGAGAGGGGAGACTTTATAACTCTGAGGGCATGGAGAGGATCCAGGGCAGGGAAATGAGGAGATCTTCTGACTTAGAGATTTTTGCCAGGGCCGGGGCTTGAGGGCTAGGTTCAGTGGCACAAGGAGCTGATCAGGAGCTCCCTTGTGTGCATGGAAAAGATAAAAAGAAATTGTATCCAGGGCTAAAGTTGGGAAGAAGGAGGAAGTGGTCATTGGGAAGATAGGCTGTTGTTTTTGGTATTCAGCCATGTGAAATCAGAGCCATGATAATTTAGCAGTTTATACTAGGGCCAGAACCTGTCAGTATTTATGTAAGTTTTCCATGGTGTCTAAAATTAGGAGATATAGGCCATAAAAAGTTTATTTTGTTCATTTCCTTTTGTTAATTATTGGCATTCTGTCACTTTATATATATTTTTTTACATTTTTGGTGTGTACACTGTACTCTGTAATTACAGATTTTTTTAATTTGATGATATACCTTATATTAAAATACATATTTATTCAGTGACTTATGAAGTTTTTTTGCAAGAATAAAAAGAACTATGTATTTTAAATTTTGTATTTAGGTTTAGTTTTGTTTATTTTGTGTTTAATTTATTTTGCAATGTAAAGCAAAAGCAAGAACAAAAATCAGGAATGACAGAAACAGGGCAGGAAAGACAGCTCCTGTCCAAAAGAGGGACAAGAGGGGGGTTTCAAGCAGGTTGTCCCCCATATATTATCTGTTTTTATGATCAGATCTGCTGTTCAGATTAACATATAGTTATGGACATTGTGTATTACTGCTCACTTTTCAAGAAATCTTAAAATTTTCTTGTCACCTTCATTACCTTCTTTAAAAAATTTGTTTTAAAGAGTACAGTAATCATTTGTGTGACATTAGAAACATTACATATTTAGAAGATCAAGATGACAGATATTCAAGCATGGTTTTTGTACCAAACATTGCTGTCCTCAATGTATTTACTTAGATCACAGATATCAGCATACAGTTAGTGAAGGCAAAAATTCCGCACATTAATGCTATTTTCAAAAATCTTTTGGAGATTTTTTTAGTATAATTATTTCAGCCATCCTGGATATATACTTTCATGTTTTTTCCTTATCTTTTTAATTGTCTTTTCTCTTTTCTCTCCTTGATTTTAATCCTTAAGTCCCATTTCTATTTTCTATATCTATTATACATTTCAGGTTTTATTTCTTCTTTCAAGTTCTTACACTAGGGAGACAAAGAATAGATGAAAATGATGTGGTATTTTTATACAATAGAGTATTGCTCAGCTATAAAGACAAACTTGAACATGTTTTTTTGACAAGGCTGATTTGTTTTCACATAATATTATAGGCATCTAAACTAGATAGAAATATTATAGGTAGTCATACAGGGCCAGGCCCTCAAACAGACAGCATGGAAGCCAAGGCACCTTACAACTACAAGACAGATGGATGCTCCAGCCGTGGGCCAAATCTAAAGACTAAAGACCAAACAAATGCTTACCTGCCTAAAGACAAGCATCCGTGATTGATCATTACCTTAGAGGAGACAAGAAGAGTCAGTAATCCAGCTGCTACTGGCTGGCTACTGGATAAACTCTTATTCTGTATGTGTGCCCACTCACTATGGGACTTGCTTCCCCATTCATTCCTCGATTTAATCAAAGTCACTTGCACAATGGTGCTTGTAATACTCCTATTGGTTGGCCACAGTTTGTCGCACCTCATTCCCCCACTAAGTCAGTTTGTGTGCTCTCCACTTTAGACCCACCTCACCACATGGTTTTACTCTCTAGAAATACCTGGAAGAGAATTTCATGGATAACCTGCTCGGGTCCCCCTTCTGTCCCTCTCCTGGGCATAAACTTTCTTTCTCCAATAAATGGTCTGCTCCTACCTTCCATTGGTTCCTAAAATTCTTCAGTTTTATAGAACATGAACTTGGCCCAACTATCTTTCAGGTTGAAAATTTCATTCTCCTGTATCAAAATCTATTTAACAGAGAGCATGAGGTGAGGAGCTGCAATCTGCTTGGCAAGGCCTCCCAGTGAGGTTAAAGCATATGTGGGAGAACCACTGTTATACATATGTCCTGATAAACATTTCTCATTAAAAAGTAAGTCACTGTGGTTTTTGAATAAGCTTACTATGTAAAGATTGAAAAGTAGAAATTAGTATAAAATTAACTACTACAAGGACAACAATATGCATTGTATCGATTATTGGGAATGTACTACTAATGTGTTTTGAAACTGTCACACTGTTATTATTAAAAAATGAAAAAGGGTAATAAAAATAAGAGACAAGGAAAAATGCAAAAATAAATAAATAAATAAAATTTTAGGTAATTTTCCTACCATAAAAGAAAGTAAACTGAAATGGGAATATCTGAGAGTCCAATTTTCTTCTGCACAGTTACAATATGTCATCATGAACCAAGCAATATAAAATCGTGTCCTGACTGAAAGCCACCAGTCAAGGAGATTGCTATTACTAGTCTGGAACAGAGTTTTGCACTGTGATGTATATTTAGTGAGTAAATTCTGAAGTCGCACAGGACCCTCATGTATAAAAAGAGAAGAGGGATTCTTGGGTGTTTTGCTGTCTCTTAGCAACTAAAAAGAAGACATTTTTCTTGCTCTAAAGAGATCACATACTGGTCCATAGGTCATGCTTAAGTATATGCAAGAAAACAGAAAATTATCCCATGCATATTATCTGAATACATGGCAATGTTATACAGATTTAATGCAATCCTTATCGAAATACCATTAATATATCTCACAGACCTAGAGAAATCATTCCTAAAATTCATGTAGAACCATAAAAGACCTAGAGTAGCAAAGACAATCCTGGACAACAAAGATAAGGCAGGAGGCATTACAATACCGGACTTAAAATTATACTACAAAGCTACTGTGACAAAATCAGCATGATATTGGCAAAAAATAGACCTGAGGATCAATGGAATAGATTAAAAGATACAGAAGCAACTCCAAACACACTTGACCTCCTTATCTTCAACAAGGGGCCAGATGTTTACTGGAAGAAAGATAGCCTAACAAGTGGTGCTAGAAAAAGAGGATCTCTACATTCCAAAAAATTAAAACTTGACCCAGGTCTTTTACCAGGCACTAAACCAAAGTCAAAATGGATTAAAGGCTCTTTGCCACATCTCCTGCAAGAATGAAGACCATTCTTAGCAATCAGACTGTCGACATTCCAGAAAATGTCGACATCACTCTGAAAGGACACACAGTTATTGTGAAGGGCCCCAGAGGAACCCTACGGAGGGACTTCAACCACATCAATGTGGAACTCAGTCTCCTTGGGAAGAAAAAGAAGAGACTCCGGGTTGACAAATGGTGGGGAAACAGAAAGGAGCTGGCAACTGTCCGCACCATCTGTAGCCATGTACAGAACATGACCAAGGGGGTCACGCTGGGCTTCCGTTACAAGGTGAGGTCTGTGTATGCTCACTTTCCCATCAACGTTGTTATTCAGGAGAACGGGTCTCTTGTCGAAATTTGCAATTTCTTAGGTGAAAAATACATTCGCCAAGTTCTTATGAGGGCAGGTGTTGCTTACTCAGTATCTCAAGCCCAGAAAGATGAGCTCATCCTTGAAGGAAATGACATTGAGCTTGTTTCAAATTCAGCTGTTTTGATTCAGCAAGCCACAACAGTCAAAAACAAGGATATCAGAAAATTTTTGGATGGTATCTATGTTTCTGAAAAGGGAACAGCTCAACAGCCAAATGAGTAAAATCCAAGAGTTGATGCAGCCACAGAAACAAACCCCTGGATTATGTGATATTTTAGTGAGACAATAAAAGATCTTTATTTAAAAAGTGGATTAAAGACCTAAATATTAAAATAGAAACACTAAAGCTCCTGGAAAAGAAAGTGGGAGGAAATCTTGAAGACATCGAGGTAGGCAAACAGTTTATGGACAAAAATCAAAATGCACATTTAACACATGACAGAATCAACAACTGGGACCTCCTCCAGCTGAGAAGTTTTTGCACATAAAAAGGAATTACCAACAGAATGAAAAGACAACCCACTAATTTTGAAAAAAAAAAAAACTAATAAAAGTATTCAGACAAAGGTTTTCTATCTAGAATTTATAAAGAACTAAAAAACATTAGGGTCCCAAAATTCAAAGACCAAATCCAGAAATGGTCATCTGACATGAACACACACTTCTCAGAGGAAGAAATACTGGAAGCTAATAAATACATGAAGAAATCCTCCACATCACTGATCATCCATAAAATGGAACTTAAAACAACACTGACATACCATCTCATCCCAGAAAGAATGGCTATTATAAAGAAATCAACCAACAGGAGAGGTTGTGGGAAAAGGAACACTTCTCCACTGCTGGTGGGAATACAGACTAGTGTAACCATTTTGGAAAGCAGTGTGGAGACTCCTTAAAAAATAAGGAGTGGAAATCCCATTCAATCTAGTGATCCCCCTACTAGGTTTCTTCCCAAAAGAACTGAAAACATCATATCATAGTGATATCTGTGCACCTATGTTTATAGCAGCATAAGTTGTGATGGCCAAGTCTTGGAAACAACCAAAATGCCCATCACCTGAAGAATGGTTGAAAAAGATGTGGTATTTTTATACAAGAGAATGTTACTTAATTACAAAGAAAGATAAACTAGAAGACTTCATATATAAGTGGATGTATCTTGAACATATACTCATAAGTGAAATAAACCCGATCTACTCATGTAAATATCGTATAGTCTCCCTAGTGTAAGAACTCAAGAAATAAAAATGGAAAGACATAACACAGCTATATGGAAATCAAGAACTAAAGGATTAAACAATGGAGAGA
>PVJA010052707.1:0-12232 GCA_004027025.1 Myocastor coypus
CTCAATTAACACTAATTCCGAATTATAAACTAAACTATTTATATATGTATTCTAGCCTGACTCTTAATAATTTCTATCATTCCAGGTTAGGTATGTTGAACGGTAACAACTGCAATAGCCAATTAGAAAACCAGAATTGTACCATACATATTTTACCTAGTACTTTTTATATTAGCGTATTAACCCACAGTAGGGAACTTTGGTTTTTGTTCCTACGTGCCAAGACATGCCTGCATGGCACTTAGAAAATATTCAATCTACCTCACCCCAACATCTCAATAACATTCCAATTGTCATTGAAATTCTTAAAGATTAAAACAAATTAAAGCCAAAAAAAAAAAAAAATTCAATTGTACCAAGATCTCACTGTATAACCATTTTCTTGCTATTGAGTTTGTAAACGAACCCCAAACCTCTATAAAACAATCCAGTAGCCCGGATAATGGGGGGGGGGGATTGAAGGGGGTTGCTGTCGAGCCAGGAGATCTCTCCAGTTGGGGCCAGCCTAGGCTACACAGTGAGTTCAAGCCCAGCTTAACCTACTTAGCAAGACCTTAGGCCAACCCTCCCACCCCTCCGAAACAACCAAGCCTCGGCCTGGCAAGATAGCTCACCAGTCTAAAGCGCCCGCTTGTGCAAATGCAGGGACTGGTTCGATCACCAGCACCACGTGCTGCGCCCGCTGAACCGGCCATAACACACACACACACACACACACACACACACACACACACACACACACACACACAGTTAAAAAGAAAACACAAGCCAGGCGTGGTGGCGCACGCCTGTAATCCCAGCACTTGGGAGGCTGAGGCAGGAGGATCGGTGCGAGTTCGAGACCAGCCTGGGCTACAAAAGTGAGCTCAAGGCCAGCCTGAACTGCATAATGAGACCCTGTCTCAAAAAGACAAAAAAAAAAAAAAAACCACAAAACCAACCCTCAAAGCATTTATTAACACCTAGATTTCTCCTTTGAGTTTCACATTTGAAATACTGAAGATTCAGTTAAAAATCAGCTTAAATCAAAACCCCACATCAGCCAACTTGTCAGATTTTTTTTAAAAAAGGCAATATTTTCTGCCGCACTGACCTTAATCTAAGCAATCCTATATTGCCCAAAATATCCTAGCTTCTTTTCTTGCCTTCCTACAATCGTCTTGAAACAAAATCTTATTAAAAGTCAAATTAAACCTGTAATCCTAGCAGGTGGGGAGGCTGACATAGAATTCGAAGTTCTAGTCCAGCCTTGGTAAAGCAGCAAGACTGTTTCAAAATAAATAAATAAATAAATGAAACGTGGGCTGGGGACGTAGGTCAGTCTTAAGGACCACAGTACAGGGTTCAACCCCCCCCCGTATGGGGGGGTAGGGGTAGCAGGGTGGCAATTACATCGGGTCACTCAATCCTTTGCTTAAAAGCTTTCGATCACTCCTCAAAGCACTCAGGACAAAATCCGAACTCTATCATAGTTTGCAAAACTCAAACAGAGATCAAACTCTGTAAGGCCAAACAGGCAGTCCCAAACGGCGGGTGGGCCACGTGTTCACCAAAACGCGGGCCCTACAGCCTTCCACTACCATCCAGAGGCCAGGAATTTAAAAAGCACTACCGGATCCAGAATAATTCCGTCCTCTTCTGAAATGATCCCGCCCCTCGCCTATCCAAGCCCGAACTTTCTCCCTCCAACTGCTCAATCTCCCACTTACCTTAAAGATGGCGTAGCCAACGGACGTCTCGAAAAGCACCAACATGGTGAGGCCGGGTCAGGCACCGCGCGGCCCGTCACAAGCTCCTACACCAGTACACAAAAGGCACTTCTGCAGCTACCAAAGGGCTAAGGTCTCGGCTGACAGGACAAGCGAACACACTTCCCGCAGAGAATCTGATCACGCAGCCTACGCGTTCTTAGCCGAGTACACGCGCAACGCTGAACCGCGCTTCACCTTCTCCAAGGAACCTGGGGTGCAACGTCACTTCCGGAGGAAGACCATCGCGTAGAGGAAGCCACTTCCGGAATATTCCCGCCTCGTAGGAGGGGTGGGGCGGATCGCGAGAACTTGGTGTCAAGTTCACGCTGGAAAATGTTAGGTAGAGCCGTCAGACTGCGTGGTTTCCAACCGTGCCTTCCGGGAAACGCCTCAGAATAACACCACGGCTGTCAACTGTCGTCGGTGAGCCCTGCGGTCTTTTCTCTGGCCAGACTGGTTCTTGGCACAGAATTCTTTCAAATATATGTAAGCCTCTCCGTTTTGTGCTGTCATTCCTATGAATTTAGATCTTCTTTTGGTGTAATGTGCTTTCTGTGAACCTTCTGTTTCAAGTGAGTGTGCCCACAGTATAAACACCCTGGTTCTTCCACAAGCCTGGCTTCTGAGAGAGTAAAAGGCTACATACATCACAGCCTCGAGCCTCCGGCACTCTGCAACATGAGCTCAGAGGGAAGCAAATTCTGGCAGAATACTAGAAAAAACCTGAAATTGGGGGGAAAATCAAAAGATGGGGAAAGCTGGGCACTGGTAGGTTGAGGACTTCAAGTTCGAGTCACACTTGGGTAATTTAGCGAATTAGTAAGACTGTCTTAAAATGAAAGGTAATCCTACCACTTTGGGAAACTGAGGCAGGAGGATTACTGCAAGTTCGAGGCTAATTTGACTATACAGTGAGACCCTGTCAATAAAACCAAAATTATATTTTAAAATATAAAAAAGCAAAAGTAGGGCTGAGGGCTTGGCTGCTGTTAGTGTTCAGTTCCCTCCATCCTGCTCATCCAGAGGACTGGTGACAGGCCAGCACGCTGCAGGTGAGCACCGAGTTAGTCTGAATGATGCACTTACCTGCCATTCTGCTACCCTTGCTCATTCCTCCCCTGTTCCCCTGCCCTGTTAGGACCCTGGCTAAGCCTAGGACCCTGTTCCAAGTCCACTACAATATTTTGTTTACCTGGGCATAGTGATGCATGCCTGTAACCCCAGAACTGGGGAAGGTGAATCTCAGTTACTCTTCTCTTGTAGCTTGGACAAATACCCAACACCCAAAATGAAGGAAGGAAAGGTGTATTTATTTAGCTCACAGTTACTGGAGGTTTCAGACCATACTCTGTAGGCTCCAAGGCAGACTGGCACATGGCAGAGTGCAACAGTTCATGATGGTAGAAAATAGGAGCAAATGGAAAGAGTAGTAGCAACAATGGTACAAAGAGGAAGTCTATCTCTTAGGTTGCATTCAGGCTATATGCCCCACACTAAGTGTTGTGCTCATACCCATAATCCCAGTCTTGATCATGAATTAATCACAAACTCTAGAAGTCCACCCCATGACTGCAGAAGGCTTTGAGGGGATAACCAGACACAAATTGTAACACTAAGGCAAGAGGATTCCTACAAGTTTGAGGCCAGCCTAGGCTACAAAGTGAGTGTAGGGTCCTGTTTCTAACAAAACAAAAAAAGAATCTCTGGATGAGGAGTTCAGCAGCATAAGTGCCTGCCTGGCAAGCGCAAGGTCTCGAGTTTCATTCCCTAGTAACTCCAAAAACAAAACAAAACTCTGCCTACAGCCTATTGTGGTGGCAAATGTGTGTGCCTGAGTGCTCTAAAAGGCTGAGGCAAGAGGGTGTCACATTTGAGCCCCGCCTAGTTAATTTAGAACTTAGCTAGACCCAGTCTTAAAGTGAAAAAGGACTGTGTCTGTGGCTTGATGCAAATGTCATGGGTTCCATCCCACTACTGAAAAAAATTATGTGTTTACCTAAGCGTGGACCCAGGCTCAGCAGCTGAACCCCTGCTGTGGGAGTGGGCAGGCACCTATTGTGGTGCCCCAGGGCAGAGTGCCCTGGGGAGCATGGTGGAGGAGCTTTTGACTCTTCCAACCCCCATCCTGCCATCAAATCCCAGCAGGGCTGGATGCAGGCAGGGCCTCCAACATCAAAGTCCAGGCCCACAGTGTGTGCAGGTGGCCAAGAGGCACAGGGACATTATTGTTTAGCAGCAATGCCAGGTCCAGGTTCTGGCTGTCCCTTCCCATGCTGGTCAGTGATCCCAATGGCCTTGCCCTCACCTCACCCATTGCATCCTCACTGTTGAGCTTGCTGATACCCCCAGAGAGAAGCTCTGGGGGCCCTGGGATCCAAATACCCCCTGGCTCTGCAAGCTCCAGACCTCAGCTCAGCAGCCACTGCTTAGAGCTCTACCATAGCACCTTGAAGGAACTGCCACAACCTGTCGCCAAGCCCCTCCTCCTCCCCTAGGGCCCCTGCCAAGTTCCCCTGTTCTCCACTTGGAGCCCATACCGATTTATTTTTACTTCCTGTGGCATAACCTTGACCTTGAAGAACCTGAGATGCTAGGTGCAGTGGGAGCCCTGTCATTCCAGCACTCAAGAGGCTGGGGCAGGAGGGTCACTGTGAGTTCAAGACTACATAGGCAGACCCTGTCGAGAGAGAGAGAGAGAGAGAGAGAGAGAGAGAGAGAGAGAGAGAGAGAGAGAGAGAGAACAACCAATCAATCAATGTAGGACTGGGACTGTAGCTCAGAGTAAAGATCCTTGGTTCCATCCCAGTACAATCCCCTACTCCAGCCCCCATTCCCCATGTACCCACACATGTGCATATAGGAACAAAGGATGGGGATTTTAGGGTGTAGACTTGTGCAATTGGTTGGTTACAGGCATCGCTATAATTCAGAATAGTCAAAGAGATGAGAAACTAAACTGGATTGATTAGAAGAGGAATGTGGATGAGATGAAAGTCTCATTTGTAGTATTATAGTATTATAATAACACTATAACACTATAGTGTTATTTATCTTTACAGTTTTTCATTTGGTTTACTTTTAGAGAGAATCTTGCTATATAGTTCAAACTTGTTTCTAACTCACTATGGAACCCAGGCTACTTCACCTGCTTTAGCTTACCAATGTTGGGATTACAGGCGTGCCCACACTCAGTTCACTTTGGGAGATCAAACTCAGGGACACTACCATTGAGATACATTTCCATTACTTTTAAAATTTTGAGATATGATCTTACTAAATTGCCCAGGTTTGCCTTTCACTTGCAATCCTACCTCAGCCTCCCATGTAGTTGGGATTACAGCATGCACATACTGTCTAACTTCACAACATTTTTCTGTCTCGTCTCCTTAACAAAAGTGCAGTCTGCTAGAGAATGTAAACTACCTTATAGTACTTGTATCCATGTAGAGCATAATGTAATGCTAGCCATTAAATAGGATTTCAAGAGTAAGTAAAAAGAATATGTACATTTATCAACTCTCTACAAGGATTGTAATCATTGTGTACTACAAATATGGACTAATAAAAAATAAAAATAAAACCTACACCCTAAAATAGTAAATAATATTTATAAAATCAATAAAAATGAAATAGGATCTCATTAAGTAATTCGTAAGATTTTAATGAGTGGCAGAGGTTGGTGGGGAACAGTTATAATTCTAGCATTCAGGAGACTGAGACATAAGGATCACTGCAGATTTGAGACCAGCTGGGCTACAAAGTGAGCTCAAAGCCAGCCTGTACTGCACAAAAAGACCCTGTCTCAAAAAAAATTTAATGAATGAATATTTGTAGGAAATAAAATTCTTTTCATTTCATCTAATATTTTGCAAATTTTTTTTATTTTGATATATTTTGTGCAGGGTCTCACTATGCAATTTAGACTCTAGTGATCTTCCTGTTTTCAAGCCTCCTAGCGCTGGGATTACAGGTGTGTTCCACCATGCCCAGACTCTGTTGTAGGCTCACCGTGCCCAGGGGGTGGGGCCATCCAGGGGTAGGGTCAAACCCAGGCTCTACATTTACCTAAGCAGGCTCTTAGTCCACTGAGCTATCTCTCTGACCCTATCATTTCTAAAATAAATCACTTCAATAAAAAAGACATTGTGTTGGGGCTGGGGAGATAGCTTAGTGAAATAAGTGCTTACCTGGCAAGTGTAAGGTCCCAAGTTCAATCCCTGGTACCACCAAAAAAAAAAAAAAGACATTGTGACATATTCCTGGCTGAAACAGGCAATTACTGTAAGTTCAAGGCCAATCTAAACTACATAACCGAAGCCGGGCGTGGTGGCTCACGCCTGTAATCCCAGCACTCGGGAGGCTGAGGCAGGAGGATTGGTGCGAGTTCGAGACCAGCCTGGGCTACAAAAGTGAGCTCAAGGCCAGCCTCAACTGCATAGCAAGACCCTGTCTCAAAAAGACAAAAAAAATAAAAAAATAAAAAAAACTACATAACCAAGTCAGGCATAATGGCATGTGCTTGTAAACTCAGCACTCAGGCTGAGGCAGGAGGATTGCTGGAGCTCCAGACCAGCCTGGCCTACAAAGCGAGCTCAAGGGCAGTCTAAACTGCATAGTGATATCCCATCTCAAAAAGATAATACAATATAACATAATACAACACAATACAGAGCCAGATCTTGTCTCAAAAAACAAACAAAAGGGGCTTGGCGGGATGGCTCAGTGGTCTAAAGCGCCTGCTTGGGATAGCTTGGGCGGCTTCAGGGACCACAGTTTGATTCCCCGGCACCACATGCTGCGCCAGCCCTGCCCTCGGGGTGGGCTGAGTTGGCCATAAAAATGAGTGAATAAACAAAGAAAGGTTCTGAAACAAGAAAAAAATAAATAAAATTTAAAAGTCTTAAAAAAAAAAAACAAAAAATAAATCTCTTCACAATGCATCTCATAAGATTCATCCTTGCACATTGCTATCTGCATAATTACCCCAATATGCTGTTTCAGAGCTGATTCTGATTTTGAATTTGGGTCTTAGCCAGATACAGTAATTGCCTGGAAATTCCCTGTTGCAAGAGAAAAGTAAGAGTTTCATACTGTATTAAAGTACTAGGTCAAGGGGAGACAACACAGAGAAATGGAAGGAGAATATGGGAAACTACAGATAACTAATACTTACATGCCTGGGTTGGGCTCATAAACTTGCTTAAGTCCCAGGTTCAATGCACAGAACTGCCTCCCCCACCTAATAGGAAATGACAGTGGTAGAAATATGCTTCTTTTCTGCTCTTTGTACATCTCAACTCTGTCCCCTGTCTCAACTAGAATGTCAGCCCCACCAGAATTTGTCCCTAAATCTCTAGGACTAGGATAGTATCTGGCACATTTCAAAAAATGACCAGTGAGTGAGTAAATCAGTGGGTAGAATAAATAAGTGATAGGCTTAAATTACTTCAAAGGGCTAGGAGAGGCTTCCATTGTTTTGGAAATCTTTTGAAATTAGCCAGTGCTCAAAGGCCTCCCATTTGCCTAGTAACAGGAAATGGGTGCTCCGGTTGGCAAACCTTTTAACCCATTAAACTAATACTTGAGTGTCTATTCTGTGCTAGGTATTCTTTTTTTTTTTTTTTTTTTTAAGTCAGGATCTTGCTATGCAGTGTAGGTGGGACTTGAGCTCAGTTTGTAGTCCAGGCTGGTCTTGACCTTGCAGTGATCCCTGCCTCAGCCTCCTGAGTGCTGGGATTACAAGTGTACATCATCACATCCAGTTGTGCTGGGCATTCTTATAACCACTAAAGACACAGTAGTGAAAATTGGACAAAGTAAGGATAAAAGATACAGTGATTTTATGTTTATTAAAGGTAGGAAGAAAAACATGCTCCACATCGCTAATTAAAAATAGGAAAAGATATATACTCCACTGGGAGAGAGCAGCCCCCTGTAAAGGAGTAAGACAGAATGGAGGAGTTGAGCAAACCATTCCTTTCCCTTCATTCAAGTATGTGGGCACAGCGCTGCTCTGCTGATTATCCATGTTTAAACTTAGGAGGTTGTAATGCCCGAGATGACAGATCATTAATTCCAACACCAGTGAGAGATAAAATGAGACATCTGGAGTCAGAGGTGACCACAAAGGCGGGCACCTAACGCATGTGCAGAGCCTCCCTCTAAAGAATGTACTCCTCACAAGCCTATAATCCCAGAACAAGGGAGGCTGAGACAGGAGGATCATTGCAAATTGGAGGCCAGCATGGAATACAAGGTGAGACTGTCTCAAAAAACTAAAACAAAAAACAACAGAAACAAAATAGAATCTAGACCTTCAAGGAATATGGGTATATAGTTCAGAGGCATAAGGACCTGCCTGGCAAACACAAAGTCCTGAGTTCAGTCCCCAGTATCACACACACACACACACACACACACACACACACACACACACCACACAAAGAAATATGTATCTTCTCATGATAAAGGAAGTAGACATGGCACAATTAGTTCCTATATACCCCTGTGTAGTTCTGGTGTGGCTCTGTAACATAGATTGTTCCCAATCCTGCTGTTGTTTGTTAGTGTGTTATGATATAAAGGAGATAAAGATCCCAGAAGTCTTTAAAGGGCAAGACTCTTCTGTATGAGTGCTCAGCCTTTGGGTATGAATCCACTGGGCCCCTCCTGGTAGGAATAAAACTACTTCCTGGAAACAGAGTTGGTGTCCTGTCTTCTGTGTGAGAATCCTGAAATATTAGAGGTGTCTGACCCTTTACTGGGTGCCTGAGTTGTGTGGAAGCTCTCTCGGAGTTCCTCTTCCTCAGTTCCTGTTCCTCCTCCTTTTTCCTTTTACCCTTCTGCCTGTTCCTGCTACTACTGTCCTGTGATCTTGAATTTAAAAAAGCTACTTACCGGGAAACTGGCCTTGAGTCCACTTTTTTAGCCTAGGCTGGTCTCGAACTCCCAAAGATCCTTCTGCTTCAGCCTTCAGGGTGCTGAGATTACGGTATGCACCACCAGGCCTAGACTTTCCTTCTTGTACATAGAACCTCTACTACTTTTGGTCCATTCAACTGTAAGAAGATTACAATGCCCAAGAGCTCAGTGGTGACCACCTTTTGTTTTGTTATCTAAAGAGAACATAAGGGCTGGGAAGATAGCTCAGTAGAATAAATGCTTGCCCGGCAAGCACAGAGTCCTGAGTTCAATCCCCAGTACCGCAAAAAAAGAAAAAAAAACAAAAACCCAACAACAAAAAACACTAAAGAGAGTACCGGGCCGGTGAGATTGTTCAGTGGTCTAAAGCACCTGATTAGGCAAACTTAAGCAACCACAGAACTGCAGTTCGATCCCGGGCACCACATGCTGCACCAGCCTGACCCCAAGCCAGTCATAACATAAATAAATAAATAAATAAATAAATAAATAAATAAATAAAGTTTAAACAACAATTTTTTTTTTTGTCTTTTTGAGACAGGGTCTCGCTATGCAGTTGAGGCTGGTCCTGAGCTCGCTTTTGTAGCCCAGGCTGGTCTCGAACTCACACCAATCCTCCTGCCTCAGCCTCCCGAGTGCTGGGATTACAGGTGTGCGCCACCATGCCCGGCAACAATTTTTTTTTTTTTGAAAAGAGACTACAAAATAGGAAATAAATAAATTCGATACAATACAGTACTTCACCAACTAAATCAATAGGAATTCAACAATAGTTCCTGTATTACACAACATTGCCTTCAAATTAGCTTTTAAGATTACCAGATATAAGCATGCAAAATTGTAATGAAAAAAAGTTGTAAATGCCGGGCGTGGTAGCTCACGCCTGTAATCCCAGCACTCGGGAGGCTGAGGCAGGAGGATCCGTGCGAGTTCGAGACCAGCCTGGGCTACAAAACTGAGCTCAAGGCCAGCCTGAACTGCATAGTGAAACCCTGTCTCAAAAAGGCAAAAAAAAAAAAAAAGTTGTAAAAATTTAAAATGGACCAAAAAAAGTATCGACTGCTCCCCTCTATATACCAGCAGAAATCAGCAGTACAATTATCCAAGCCATCCTGTGTACATCCATAAATATGTATTTCTCTTCCTTCCCTCTCCTGTCTTTTCCTCATCCTAGTTTTTCCTTTTGAACAGATTCTTTCCTCTTTCCCTTTCATAGTACCTATTGTACCTTTCAGATTGTATTTGCTCTTTCAGTTCTTTTTTATCTTCTTTCTTTCTTCCTTTCTTTCTTTCTTTCTTTCTTTCTTTCTTTCTTTCTTTCTTTCTTTCTATGTTATGGTTGGCTCAGCCTGCCCTCGGGGTGGGGCTGGCACAGCATGTGTAGCCTGGGATCAAACTGCAGTTCCTGTGGTTGCCTAAGCTTGCCTAGGTGCTTTAGACTGCTGAGCCATCTCACCAGCCCTGCTCTTTCAGTTCTTATGCTAGCTAGACAATACAGTACTTGCACATGTGGGTCTGATTTATTTCACTGATGGGTACTGTCTCTAGTTGCATCCATTTACCTATAAAAGCCTCGAGTTTATTTTTTTTTTTTAATAGCTGAATAATATTTGATTTTTTTTTTTTTTTTTTTTTTTTTTTTTTTTTTTTTTTTTTTTTTTTTTTTTTTTTTTTTTTTTTTTTTTTTTTTTTTTTTTTTTTTTTTTTTTTTTGCCTTTTTGCCTTTTTGAGACCGGGTCTCACTATGCAGTTCAGGCTGGCCTTGAGCTCACTTTTATAGCCCAGGCTGGTCTCGAACTTGCACTGATCCTCCTGCCTCAGCCTCCTGAGTGCTGGGATTACAGGCGTGTGCCACCACACCCAGCTAGCAGCTGAATAATACTTGATTGTGATTTTTTCTTTGTCTTTTTGAGACAGGGTCTCACTCTGCAATTCAGGCTGGCCTTGAGCTCACTTTTGTGGCCCAGGCTCGTCTCGAACTCACATTGATCCTCCTGCCTCAGCCTCCCAAGTGCTGGGATTACAGGGTATGCCACCATGGGCAGCCCAACAAATTGCTTTTGGAACAGGGTATTGCTAAATTACTGCTATTGACCTTGATATCCTCTTTCCTAACCCCTGAGTATTAGGAATTCAGGGATTATAGACATGTACCACCTCAACTGGCTTGTTTGTTTGTGTTTTTGTTTTCTGTGAAACATGATCTCACTTTGTAATTTAGGTTTGCAGATTATAGACATGTACCACCTCAACTGGCTTGTTTGTTTGTGTTTTTGTTTTCTGTGAAACATGATCTCACTTTGTAATTTAGGTTTGCCTTGAACTCACTATGTAACTCAAGCTGATCTTCAACTCATAGTGATAATCCACAGTTTGGGCTGGGAGGGATAGGGGAAATCATGCACTCAACTCACAGTGATCCTGCCTTAGTCTCTCAAGTGCTGGGATTATAGGCATGTGATTATTTTCTTGTAAAAGAGGGACTGGGGAGATAGCTCAGTGGAGTAAATGTTTGCCTGGCAAGCACAAGGTCCTGAGTTTGATCCCTGGTGCCACAGCAAACAAACAAACAAAAAACTGTAGGATATTTTCTTGTAAAATAATAATTCTATTTTTAGTTTCCTAGAAATAATATGGTAATTTATTTGTTTTTATGTATTTAGTACAGTGTCTACACAGATTGGACTCATAATGATACTCCTGTTTTCATCCTCCCAAGTGCTGGGATTATAGGCACATGCCACCACGCTTAGTCTAATATGGTAATTTAATAAATTCCTTTTTTTTTTTTTTTTTTTTTTTTTTTTTTTTTTTTTGTCTTTTTTGAGAAAAGGCCTTGCTACGCAATTCAGGCTTCCTGGATGTTGAGATTATAGGCATACATCACCAAACCTGGCAAACTTTAAGCAGTGCATTCTGAGGTATATAAAATTGAGAGTTTTTTAAAGTTTCAAATTTGCTGTAAAAAAATTTAGGATTTTTTTTCTTTTTGTATTTTAGTACAGGGTCTACAGGGTTTCACTATGTAGATCCAACTCTTAGTGATCCTCCTGTTTTCAGTGTCCCAAGCACTGAGATTACAGGCACTTAATCCTAGCTGGGGGCAGGGCTGGACAGCATGCTGGGGATCAAACTCTGCTATTGCATTCTGCTTAAGCAGGCACTTTAGTCCACCGAGCTACCTGGCTAGCCCAATAATTTAGGATATTTGGCGTGCCTGTACTCTCAGCACTTTGGAGACTGAAGTAGAAGGATTGCTGGAAGTTTGAGGTAAGTCTGGATTACATGCAAAACCCTGTCTCGATTTTTTTTTTTTTTTAATTTAGGAAAGAAAAAGAAGTAGATGAGTCAATTTTTAAAAAATTTTTATTTTATTTATTATTTTTATTCTTGTTTCAGAACCTTTGTTTGTTTATTCACTCATTTTTATGGCCGGCTAAGCCCGCCCCGAGGGCGGGGCTGGCGCAGCATGTGGTGCCGGGGATCGAACCGCGGTCCCTGAAGCTGCCCAAGCTTCCCCAAGCAGGGGCTTTAGACCACTGAGCCATCCCGCCGGACCC
>PVJA010052708.1:0-12220 GCA_004027025.1 Myocastor coypus
TCCAAGACTGCCAGACAACCAAGTCCTGTATTCTGACACAGTATTTCATTCTAATAAAATTGGACTACTAAAGGTTGATTTTTTAAAAAAAAAAAAAAAAAAAAAAACTTTTATTAATTTATTTATTTATTATTTTTATTTTATTTTATTTTTTTTTTTTTCTTGTTTCAGAACCCTTGTTTGCTTATTCACTCATTTTCATGGCTGGCTCAGCCCACCCCGAGAGCAGGGCTGGCGCAGCATGTGGTGCCGGGGATCAAACCGTGGTCCCTGAAACCACACAAGCTTCCCCAAGCAGGTGCTTTAGACCACTGAGCCATCCCGCCAGGCCCCACTAAAGGTTGATCTTGAACTTTCAGGACAGGATACTGTCAAGCACAAGGCACATCTGCCCCTGCAGATGAGGCCAAAACCTGTCTGAGAAGCGATGATGAAGGCACTAAGAGCACCAAACTGAGCGCAGATGTTTACTTTCTGATTCCTGTGGCAGCTGTCACACAGCGTGGAACACAGCCTTATCCACAAGGGAGACTGAAAGACCGCCAGAATGAAAGTTGTTAAAGAGATCAGCTTTCAATGTTTGTTTTAAAGTATTGTTTTATTATGCTGGATTGTCCTAGGGGGCTGAGGAGATAGCTCCGTGTGCAGGGTCGAACCCCAGTCCTGTGGGGGGGGGGGGCAAGTATTAAGCTATTTTGTTCTTTTGTTGTTGTGCAATGTACTTTGATGAAAATAATCCCACAACAACCTCCAACACAGACATGGCTTGGTGGTAGAGTACTTGCCTGGAGTACCAAAACAGAACCAAAAAATCTCCACACAAAATAAAGTGAAAACAAAAACACCTGTCACAGTCCCTTTTAGTAGAGTAAGCATTATAGTGTTAGTTTTTCTGTTCTGACCCCTTTACTCCCAGCAACTGAATGTTTTGAATAAATTTATGCCTGAAAATGACCACACTATAAACCCAGGTTTTGAGTAGTATGGTCATGGAATATAATATAGTATTTATCTATGCATCAGCTTCTTAGATGTTCACTTGTGGCTTTTTTTTTTTTTTTTTTTTTTTTTTTGTGGTACCAGGGCTTGAACTCAGGACCTTATGCTTACCAGGCAAGCACTTATTCCACCGGGCCATCTCCCCAGCCCCTCTCCTTGAGATTTTGATTAAACTTACAGAGGGCAATAATGCACTTTATGTTACAGTACATGGGTCTGTCTTGCTATTTGAGTGGCTTATAGCTAATTGATTGACTGATCTGGACATTCGGTTGTTGTGGATTTTAGTTTTGTTTTTCTTTTTTTGAGACAGGGTCTTCTTGTGCAGTTCCAGCTGGCCTTGAATTCACAGTGATCCTCCTCCCACAGCCTCCTGAGTCCTGGTATTACAAGCATGTGCCACCACATTCAGCATCACTGTTTTAGAATGAATTTTTATGTCACATGCATTCTTCTCATAATCTTACATTGCCAGTGCACAAAAACCAACCAGAAGTCAGTTCCCTATAGTTTTGAGACCATGTTTGATTAAGATCAGTTCTTGTAGAAATTGAACACTGGGTGGCACCCAATCATCATAAAAATATTAACATTGGTCCACAGTTTTTATTCTTTTTTATTACTTTTAATAAGAAATTATAATGTGAGTTTCAAAACATGTTAGTAGTACATCCCCAAGAATTGATACACTGCATATTGTTCTCATTGTAGTTATACAGAGCACAGGGTGCAGACATGATAAATTTTCTAACAGTTATTAGTACAATAGATTTCTTCTCTTTGACCTAAGCGAAGGTAGTTGTATACATAGTCAAATGTTTCATGACTGCAGTGGGTTACTGGCCACAATTTTTATTCTTACTTAAGGTAAATGGAGAAATTTCACAAAGGAGACTTTCTTTTTAAATCCTTTGCTATGTATGAAGTTTAAAAAAAATTTTTTTTCAGTGCTAGAAATCAAACTCAGTGCCTCGCAAAGCTCATTCTGCCATTGGACTACACTCACAGCCCTGAACTTTTTATTTGGAAATAATTCTCATTATAAACTGTTAAAACAATATTAGTGGGGCCCAAAACAACCATATATGTCTTTTTTTCCCCCATATTTGCCTATTCTTTACCATTCACTTTCTTCCTCTATCACTTTCCCCTGCTATCCTTTCTCCTCCCCTCTTTGAGCTTTTGGTCTCTTCCAAGGAATTATTTTCTGGCACTATATGAAGATAAATCATGCACACTGTGGATCTTTACTATAAATATTTAGTGGTATACGTCCTAATGACAGATATTCCTAAGTCTCAAGTCTTCATCTTATTTATTTATCTGGGTTTTTGACAGAGTCTCACTATGTAGTACAGGCTGGCCTTAAAATGACTATGTAGTTCTGCACTCAATACTCCATTTGATCTTAGCCAATAGGCCGAGAAGCGATGCTATGTAGTTCTGGCTGGCCTCCAACTCAGAGATCCTCCTGCATCAGACTCCTGCATTCTGAGATTACAGACATGTGCCACTGTGCCTAGATTGTTTTGTTTGTTTGTTTACAAGTGTTCTTTTAATGCTAAGCATTACAAATAATATTTTATAGTGTAGACAATTATAATAAAAGTCACTTTTTCTAAAAAGCTAACACTGAAAGCTTCAGTTCTGTATGTTTTAGGTAAACAAAAATTCTTATATATATGCATATATGTTTATATTTATATTTTAGTACAAGGTCTACAGGGTCTCACTACACAAATCAGACTCATAGTGATCCTCCCGTCTGCAGCCTCTCAAGTGCTATGATTACACATGGGCGCCACCAGGCCCAGTCTCAGTTCTGGTCTCAGCATATCCCAGAGGTGGGGCCAGCACGGCACACTGGAGATCCAACCCCAGTCACTGTGCTGTGCCTAAGCAGGTGCTTTAGTCCGCTGAACTATTAGGCAAGCCCTCTGATTTATATTTTATTATTTTTTTCACTTATATATTTGGTACAGGATTTCAATATGCAGTTCAGACTTGTAGTGATCCTGTTTTCAGCCTCCCCAGTGCTGGAATTGCAAGGCTGCATCACCACATCCACACTCCTTCACCAGCTCAGGTGCCTCAAAATGAAATACTCATTTATCTTCTAAAATAAAAGAACCTTCGACACATGCTAAGCAAAAGAAATCAGTCAGAAAATGCCACATATTATATTACTTCTTCAGAGGAAAAACCCCCAAGGGGAATTCAAGGACAAAAACATAAACTGGTGGTTGCCGAGGTCTGGGAAGGAGAACGTGGGGGCGCATAGGGATGAGCAGAAGAGTAACTGCTGTGTAGAGAAGGAGCTCCCTTTAGGCAAGTGGAAATATTTTGAACGAAAGAGTGATATTAGTTGCTGTATACATAAAATAAAAATCAAACTTTGAAGTTGTAAAGGGTGAGTGTAAGAATTAATAGTTCAGGGGCTGGGGAGATCCTCCATGGCACAAGTGCCTGCCTGGCAAGTTCAGTGCAAGGTTGTGAGTTCGAACCCTTGTCGCACAAAAAAAAAAAAAAAAAAAAAAAAAAAAAAAAAAAAAAAAAAAAAAAAAAAAAAA
Organism: Myocastor coypus; assembly: GCA_004027025.1. NCBI lineage: Eukaryota > Metazoa > Chordata > Mammalia > Rodentia > Myocastoridae > Myocastor > Myocastor coypus. Next base: position 3,570 of record PVJA010052708.1, read on the forward strand.
AAAAAAAAAAAAAAGAAACAAATAAAGAAAAGAATTACTAGTTCAATTTTGGTTTTGTGAGGCAGTGTCTTGCTCCATAGTCCAGACTAGCTTCAAATTTGCTGTGTATCTCAGGCTGGTCTCAAACTTCCAATATTCCTGCGTCAGCCCTCCAAGTGCTGGGATTATAAGCATGTGCATACATACACATACCCAGTCATCAAAAAGAAACAAATAAATCTCATCAATAGAAACAGGCAATCAAGTAGAAAGTACAGGAATAGCAGCTGAATTTTCCTGAATGTGCTGTGTTCAGTATATTTGTTATTACAATCATGTAAAATGGGCAGGTGGTTATGAAACTAAATTGAAGCAAAAGTTAAAAAGTAACTCTTGGGGGCAAGGGAGATAGCTCAACAGAATTAGTGCTCTCCTGGCAAGTGCATGGGCCTGAGTTCAATCCCCAGTTCCACACAAAAGTAACCCTTAAGATTCTACTTCTGCCAGGGGACTGGGAGGACCCCGTGGACCTACTCCATAGTAAAATTTGGTAAAAAGCATTAAAAAGTTCTGTAGAATTTGGCATAAGGTTATCCGGTGAACAAAGAACAATTTCCTTAAGAAAAACTACTAAAACTGATTAGGAACCATGAGCCTGTGTGCTTGAGGGGTAACACATTTCTGTCCCTGTGTCTAGTCAACTTGCGGGAAACTCTCCTCCAGATGAGTGTAACAGGAACACAGGGCTCCTGCTGCCTTTAGACCTCAGTTGAAGATGTCTGCTGTTTTCATCTTGCCCCTGTCGCTTGTTGTAGATTCTTAAATTCTGGCCAAAAGGCAGAGCTCTCTTCTCCCAGCACCCCTATGGGATGGAGGCTTTACCTTGAGTTTGATGCACTGAGGATACTGAATCCAGTTCCCTCATCCCCATTTGCCCAGAAATCAAAGGTTCCATGTCAGGAGAGGCAAATTAAGAATACTAGCCACAATGGGGCGGGGGGGGGGGGGTTATACATGGTGTAATAGCAAAAATAATGAAACTAAAATTCAGTTCTTTGAAAAGAACAACGTGAGCTCCAAGGCAGATCCAGATTGACCAAGAAAAAGAGAAGGCTCAAATGAAAGAGGAAGCATTACTACTGATGCTATAAAAATAAGAAGGATTATGAAGGAATATTCTTAAGTACAATGAGTTAGATGGCTTAGGAAAATGCCCAAGTATCTAAAAGTTTAAAACTACTAAACTGAATCAAGAAAAAATAGAAAATACAAATAGACCTATAACAAATAAAAGACTGGCTTATGAAAAAAGAAAAAATAAAACTCATAGCTGGGGAAATAGCTTAGTGGTCTAGGCATCTATCTGGCAAAGCTGGGGAAATAGCTCAGGGATCTAGGCATCTACCTGGCAAGCACAAGGACCCAGGTTGATTCCTGGCACCCCATACCATTCTGATCCTGAAATGTTTTCTAGATTTATTTATATCCACAGTATTGAGGATTGAACCCAGACCTTTTGCTGTGTCTTTATTTTGAGGCAGGTTCCTGCTCAAGTTTATGTTTATCCTGCCTCATTTCCCAGAGATGTTCCAACATGAATGGTTTTATTTATATTTGATTGATTGAACCCAGAATCTAGTGGATGTTAAGCATGTGCCTCTACTGAGCTACACACCAGCCCAAATATATTTAAAAACAATACAGAAAAATATACAGAATTTCAAAACAATTGGTAGGAAATTAACAATGGATATATATTTTTTAAACAATGGATATTCTATTGCATAGTGTTACCTTCACAATAGCTGTTCAGATTACCAGATAGAGATCATGCAAAATGGATGGAACAGTTAGGGCGGCTTGCCTGTAATTAACCACTGAGCTTCCCAGCAGCCATGATTTCGTCGTGAGGTACTAGCAGGGACGTCACGGGGGTGTCACGGGGGCCTCCAAAGTAGGGCTAACTGCTGCCAGTGGCAACCTCTGTGATCAGTGTGACCTTTGTTTCTCCCCACTTTACCACAGAAGACTGATCTTCTTTGAGGACCTGACCCATGCAAGAATGGGACTAAACAGTTCAATGTAATTCACAGTCTTGCAAACTTCAGCAATCATTTAGGAGTCAAAACTTTAGAGTGATAAAATTGTAATTTGAGGACTATAAACAGCAAGTATTCTAAAAGATGAGTGACTTCCTAATAAGTTAAAGATGAAAGCTATTGTTCCTTTTTTTTTTTCCTTTGTTTTGGTTTTCAGTAAAGAAAGTCCTGTATGTTATCAGAGATCTTTTTGGTTTTGCAGTTCACAAAGTCAGTGTTATTTTATTACATAAGGCACTTTTTAAAGCTCAAAGTTCTTTTACTCTCTTAAGATCTCATAATGGCTGCCTAAGGAAAAAGAGTATTTCCTTTTCCTTCAGAAAAATGAACCCCAAGGAGGCAGAGAGGTTTATGGTTACAGAACAGATTAGTGCCAGAGCTGGGAGCAGAACTCAAGCCTTTTTGACATTTCTCAAAGTTTAACTTGCAGACACATCACCTGGGAGATCTCGTGAAAATGTAAATTTGGATTCATTGGGCCTCAGCTGGGGTAAGAAATGCTGTGTTTCTAGCTGGGGTCCAGGTTACTGCTGGCCTGGACAGTGTGCCAAGTAGTAGCCTAACAGGTTGGGCATTAACTTCCACCGGTTGGATTTCGCTGTGTGAACTTGGTGACACAGAAGAATTTTCAATGCATGTTAGCAAAAGAAATGCTTCCCACCTCAAAAAAAAAAAAAAAAAAAAAAAAAAAAATACTGTTGTTAAGCAAAAACAAATGAGTTTAGGATTTGGGGATGGATTTCGGTCTGTACAATACCTTCCTTCCGCACATAATCCACTGTAATTACCAAGCAGGGCAGGTTGTACACTAGCAACCAGACTGAAGCTAGGTAGAAGCATGCTTGGATACTCCCCACATTCTCTTACATTTAAGACTTGGTTGTACTAGACACAATGCCTCAATCTCAGATGCATATGTTCTCTGGAATTTGGTGGTCCACATGTCAAATGGAAAATTAATGGCACCTTTACAATTCACTCTGGTCTTGAGACACCTTAGGTGCCAAGAATAGAGTGTTGTGTGTTTTGGGTTTTTTGCAGGTGGCATTTCCCAAAAAGGGCCCACAGAGTCTCTCTCATGCAGTGTATGAAATCTGGTTTGAGGTTCCAGCGAGATAGCTCAGCAGTCTAAAGCACCTGCTTAGGCAAGCTTTGGCAACTGTAGGGATGACAGTTCTATCCCCAGCACATTTTGTGCCAGCCCCACCCCCAGGGTAGGCTGAGCCTGCCGTAATATAAATAAAAGTTAAAAAAAGAAATTTGGTTTGAAACTACACATCTAAAATGCTGGTCAGCATGGCATGGTTTTGCTGTGAGAAATTTGCATGAGGAGATCCTTCTTCCCAGGAGCCAGATCTTGGGGTATGTCTATGGGTTTGCAAAAGTCTAGCATGGAGAAGGGGCACCTGTGTGACATCCTTGCCCCTCCCAGTATCCTGGGCTGGAGCTGAGGGAAGACAGAAACTGACAACCCATACACACCTTCTTTAGACAGCAAGCATGAACCAAACTGGTTGGTGAAGTACTAGCTTTCTTCAATAAAATGACCTTTGGTTTTCTCTTTGACACCTTGACAGCTTTAAATATGACTAAAGGACAAATATCAAACTGTTCATGTACTTCCAAATACCAAGTGCATCCTGGGTTACTTTCAAGGGAAGAAAACCTGCATTGTGTTGAGCTCAGGTTTTAACCAGAGGTCATCAGTTGGGAAGTGTTTTTTGTGTGTGGTGTTATGCTAGGGCTGAAGAATCTCAAGAAGCTATAATTTTTACTTATCATTGTTCTTTTTCACTGTATCACTCAGCTAATATACTGAATTCCACACTGGCCATGGGTATGGTGAAGGAAGGAAGGAAGGGAGGGAGGGAGGGAGAAAACAGTAGGATCACTACAAGTCTGAGCAGCATAGTAAGAATGCATAAAGAAAAGATATAGCTCTGATCTTTATGGATCCCACATTTGAGTTGTGACACTAAGAAACAAAATAAACATGGTAACTGGCCCAGGATCCTCAGTCTTCAAAGAGTGTTTCTGACTATGGCAAGAGCATTTTAAAGCGGAAGTGAAATCACAGCAGAACCTGAAAAGATATTGTATTACAATGCAGGGGAAATAAGCAAAACAGTTAAAATTACAAGGCTTCTGATAACTGGGATAGGACAGTTCTAGGAAGGAAGCCATGGAGGACAAGGTTGGAAAGGCAGGCTGCATAATGTCCCTAAGTATCTCGGAAACCAAGGCCAAGGAGTTCCTGGGTCCTAATGGGGTTGGAAAGCCACTCACATTCAGTAATCTTCAGATTTCACTTCTAATGAAAATTGATGGGGCTTCTGGAAATTAATACATCAAGGTAAGGAACATTTTTTTTATGGCCGGCTCAGCCTGCCCCGGGGGTGGTGCTGGTGCAGCATGTGGTGCTGGGGGATCAACCAGTGGTCGCTGTGGTTGCCTAAGCTTTCCTAAGCTTTAGACCACTGAACCATCTAGCTGAAGAACATATTTTTAAAAAAATTTAATTCCGGGGCCCGGCAGGATGGCTCAGTGGTCTAAAGCGCCTGCTTAGGAAAGCTTGGGCGGCTGCGGGGACCGCGGTTCGATCCCCGGCACCACATGCTGTGCCAGCCCTGCCCTCGGGGCAGGCTGAGCCGGCCATAAAAATGAGTGAATAAACAAACAAAGGTTCTGAAACAAGAAATAAATAAAATAAATTTAAAAAAAAATTTAATTCCATGGCATTCATCATACTAAAGAGCTAGTTTAGATCCTACAAACCCAAGTTCCTAATCTTTGCTCTGCCATTGGGTCCTTAGTGTTAAGAAAGATAACTTTTGTTCTGAGCTGCTGATGCTGGAATTGCTTATATGTGGAGGGGAGGATGAGGCCTCATTGCCTAAAGCAGTTAAACTACTCATATTGAGAAAAACATCCTCCTGCCTGAAGTAGTCACTAGGCAACATTGTGCCTTGCCAACTTTGTAAAGATATAATCCTTTCTCTTGTTCAGGGGTCCTTTGCCAGTCATAGTCCACCCTGACCTAGGGATTATCTGCCTTTATTTTCTAAAGCTTCTCACCATTTTCTCCTGGAGACCACTGAGAGATCAACAAATCCCTACAGCTTTAGGCCGTAACATCCTCACATGTAAAGGGGTTAAGCATGTCTACTTCTAATCAAAATTGAAACATGTTAAATTTACAGATCTACTTCATCTGTATCGCAAGGCAGAAATAAAAAGTATGCATGGATATTATGTAACTGTTTCTTGGACTTATTAGCCATAATAGATTATAAACTATAAAGGAAAGTAAAGTTGTAGCAAGGGATTTTTAGAAAAATGTGACATGTTGAATGTCGAAACAGCAATCACTAATTTGATTTTTGCATTTTTTAACCACAAGAAACATCAATAGGTTAAATTCATTTTCAAAAGAAATTGCATCCATACATTTTCTTTCTTTAAACTAGCATTTAAAAAAGTAGAAAAACTTGCCGGGTGTGGTGGCGCACGCCTGTAATCCCAGCACTTGGGAGGCTGAGGCAGGAGGATCGGTGCAAGTTCAAGACCAGCCTGGGCTACAAAAGTGAGCTCAAGGCCAGCCTGAAATGCGTAACAAGACCCTGTCTCAAAATGTTTTGTGAGTTTTACAATCATTTCCTGTGGTTCTACAAAGTGAATCAAGAAACTTCAGTTCTAGTTTCTGCCCCCTCAGAAGACTATGACAGCAAAACCCATTTATCTGATTTACTTTTTTCTTTGAAATACCGCAATTACCAGGCTTACGGTTGTGTTGTTTCTGTCCCAGGCTGAAAGACACTTGATAGATCCCCCAGTGGTACTAGAGCGCTATCTCCATCTACATTACTCAGTACTCACTAAATGTGCATTTCACAAGTGAATTGAGGCAGCTGTATCTAACTTCCCATGCCCTTTATGTTTCTGACCTATAGAAATGGAAATCAAAGCGCACGCTTTTCCCTTTAGTTTACTTTCTAGTTTTCTATTGCTCATTAGTATTCTTTCCATCTAGACATGTCTTAATCTAACTTGAAGGTGAAATAGTAGGAGTAGCTTTTGACATGAAAAGCTCTAAAGAAAGGATGCGGAGTTTACTGTAGAAACCAGTGACTAAACTTACAGCTTGCACCAAATTTTCAAATAGGACTGGGGGGTGTGCTTTGGTGGTAGAACATTTGCCCAGCGTGACTCTCAGGGATCCATCCCCAGCACAAAAACAAATTTAAAAAGTTGAAGGCAAATCAAACTTCTGAACAATCTCTAAGTGAAAAATCTGATGATATTCAAAATTTTACAAATGCTAAAGCACAGTGAAGTTTTCCTAGTGTCTCTGAGTCCAACAACATAATACAACTTTATGACACTGTGACAACACAACTCCAGCACCATAGGGTGAAGAGACATGGCCCTGCAGCTGAGTATACAAGTATACATTTCTTTAATGCAAGTTAAATCCCACTAAAATGCATCCTGTTACAATGCAAATCTTGACTTTTTATAATATCTATTTATGTTATAGCCAGTTCAACCTGCCTTGGGGATGGGGCTGGTGCAGCATGTGGTGCTGGGGATGAACCCGCAGTTCCTGCGGTGGCCTAAGCTTGTCTATGCAGGTGATTTAGACCGCTGAGCTATCTCGCCAGCCCCTTGACTTTTTGATGACCACATTTTCACCAACAGATATAACTTGACAAATACAGAGAAATAATTGACAGTGCCTTAAAATCTGTTAAATAAGTTACTAGATAATGGAAACCTCAATAATTTCTCATACTCTGCTCTACATTAGATAAAATACAAAATTCAACTGGAAAGGCAGATCAAAGAATTGCCCTTTTTCTTGAACCAGAATTGGATAATGGGATGAGTATATCTTACATGGAGAAGTATTTAATCCATCTTGCTTTCAGTGTATCTCAGGCTGCCTATTTCATTACAAACCTTTCGTATGTGTCTCTAGGTACCATTTCTGTTAAGTGCAAGATAACACTGAGCATTCTTTAAAATAATTTTCTATTAACTATAAAAGTACACTCAGATAAGAACTCTGTAAGTCATTTTCTTTTAGAAAATCATCAAATATTCAGGAAACTTTATTTCTAAATGGTAAATCAAATAGACACAGCTCTCATTTACCCAAACATGCAAAACTCAACCTGAATATGAAATGCACTCAACTGGTAAATTACATATGAAGTACAAAGGGAATGCAATTTTACATATATGAAATGATTGCTGATTGTAGTAATTCAACATTCAAATTAATCAAAATATTATGCAGTTAAAAAAAATACTTAGCCAATTACTATAGTAAACCAAGGGGAATTATATGGAATGATTTGATTGAAAGCAAAAAGTAAGGCACCTGCTATAACTTTAGAGCAGTTAACTTTCAGTTTTAGTTATAATAAAACACAATTAACCAAATTCTGTTTCAAAGAGAGAAGTAAAGGGATTTATTGAGGAAGGCGGGTAATAAATCAGTTAAAAAAAAAAAAAGAAAACCCTGCTGGCCCTAAAGTCAGCTGATTCCTTTCCTATCTGAGCAGTTCAATGCCTATATACTGTCCTTAACCACTTTTACTTTCTTCCATTTCAGAGTGTTGAAGTCCCTACTAAGTTCACTGTGATTCATACACTAGGTAGCAGATTTCCCTTCTGTTTCTCTTTTTTAAAAAGCTTGTTTAAAAGAGATATCCTGGACTGGGGATATAGCTCAGGGACACAGTGCCTGCCTGACAAGTGTGAGATCGTGAATTCAATTCCCTGTACCAAAAAATATATATAATAAAAGATATCCTGAGGCAATTAACAAAGCAAAGAAAGAGCCTTGTTCCAATTCTTAATACACAGATGCTACTTGGGTTTTTTGCACTAAATTATGGTTAAGTGTATTAATAGCCAACATGTGCAGTTTTTAACAAATTTGCATATTAGAAAACCCAAAACTACCTATCACCCTTACCCTATTTGTAAAAACAAAAGCTGATCACGTCCTATACAATCATACAAGATCAAGAACTGATCATATCAGTAAATCCATTTAATTCCAAATGCCACATTAGATGTATCTAGTACCCTAACGAAATTTCAATCATAAACACAGAAAAAGCATTTCGAAACTGAGAATAACTTATTGGTTGATGTGCTTTATTTTGTTTTGTTTTGGTATTAAAAGTGCTACTAACATGCTAAGCTGTCTTATAGCACACTGGATTCAACAGTACGTGTTGACAAGGCATCCATTTCTAGTATTTTTCGCAAAAATTTTGTCAAACACAGTAAACCCCTTTGATATATCAAAATAATTCTGGTGAAATCAGTGTGATGTACAAACAAGATTTCCCTGCCTTTATTCCACCATGGTAGATTTTAATGAAACTGGAGTAATTGCTTAGATTATAAAATACTTAACTAAGTTTTTTTCTTACAATGGAATCTGAGGTTACTATACTCATGCATACAAAAAATCAAAGGTAGTGTAACAGAAATAACATTAAAATAGATGTAGCTATAAGCAACTTTAATTATGCAATTAACTTTTAAAAATTTTAG
>PVJA010052709.1:0-12288 GCA_004027025.1 Myocastor coypus
CATTGAGTGGTATCAGCAGAGGCCAGGGCGAAGCCCTCAGTATGTAATGTATGTGGAAAGTGACGGCAGCTCCAGCAAGGGGGACGGGATCTCTGATCGCTTCTCAGGCTCCAGCGCTGGTGCTGACCGCTACTTAACCATCAGCGACCTCCACTCGGAGGATGAGGCTCAGTATTACTGCAGTGTCAGCCATACAGCTGATGGCCAGGACAGTTAAGCCACAGTGACACAGACATAGGGGAAGTGAGACCAAAACCTGCCGTCCTCCCCTCTTGCCTGTTAGGAATCTGCAGTCCTGGCCCCAAGTCCCTTTTCTCATTGCAGAAGTCCTCAACCCTCATCTCTGCTCCCAAGGCACCTCTAGGTTGAGGCCAACTATAGTCACAGCTGTATGCATTTTGACAACACCACCTTCTTTTTTGCACACCAACGAGTGGAGACAGTGCCAAGAGAGACCAGACCAGCGTGGAGGAGAAGACTTCCCTAGGGAGGGGCTAAGTGGAGGTGACTGTGTCTCCTGGGCCCACAGGAGACCTTTGGATCCCTTATGGAGCTCTCTTTGGTGACAGGAACATTGACCAAGGGTTCTAGAGATGGAGTTGGAAGCCGGTTACAGGGAGCCAACCTGGTCACTACGGACTAGCTGGTCCTGTCTGGATGGAGGGTGGGAAGCCAGGGAGCCATAAACAAGACTAGCATCAGTGCAAACACACAGTTTTATGCAAAATTAGCAAAATATTTTAATCAACATTTTACTAAAGTTATACAGATGCCAGGTAAGCATATTCAAATATATTTGCCCATCAGTGACCAAATAAATGGAAATAAAATCAAAGCATACTGTTACATGGTGAAATATTAAAGTGTCACTCTTTTAATTTAAAATTTTTAAAATTTTCATGTGTTTAACATATTGTAATCCTGTCCACTCTCCCTGGTACCCTCCCTAGGAACCCCATCTTTCCTCCTATTCCAGTGCACCTAACACAGTCCTGTTCTCCACATTCCTGCCATCTATGAGGTTTTATTCTGCATAAATTCCACACGTTATAGAACGTGTGCAGTACTATAGTCTAAGGCTGCCTTTTTTCACTTGTCACAATAATCTTTTGTTTGATCCATCATCCTGAAGAAAAAAAAAAACCCTTGTTATTCCTCTATATGGCTATCTAATACTCCATTGTGTCTGGAGGTCTGGTTTTCTTTTAACTACTCATCCACTGTCTTGTACACAGTCGAGCTCCACCTCTTACCCACTAACTCTGCCCCTGTCTGCATGGATGTGCGCGGTTCCCTCAGCTGTGCCAACTGCCATGCCTTCCGGTATGCACCACGGCATGGCCCAGATGGGTGAGGATGCTCTGCTTTTAGCTTGTCGTGTTTCAGAAATCTATTTCATCCTTTTTCAGTAGTACCTATGCTACTTCTCATCAAAAGTGAAGAATTGCTCCTTTTTTCTTTTTTTATAAATTCTTTAAAAAATCTTCCTATGACTAATGGTTACAGTCCGCTTAGGAGACCATCTACCGATCTGCCTCCTCCGCATTTTTGCTCTCTGGACCCTCCCACATCTCCCCGCTTCCTTCTTCACCAGGTTCCCTTTCCATGTCTGGAGATTTCACCTTCACATTTCTTAACATGGCTCTTTCATTTCATGCTTCATTTATATTTAGGATCTCATGTTACAGAAGCCACAAAATGTTTATTCTTTTGGGTCTGATCTACTTCACAAAACATCATAGTCTCCAGCTGTACCCGTTTTCCACAATTAACTCTAATTTATCTTTCTTTATGGCCGAATAGTATCCCATTGTGTATATTGGTGCACTTTCTTCGTTCACTTGATACACATAGGGGCTCCTTCCAATATTTAGCTATCGTACCTGTGCTGCTATAAACTTAGGAGCATGAGGATTGCTCTAGTGTGGTGACCTCACTTCTTTCAAGAAGATACATACACAGGGGAGTTATACCTGGAATTTCGATTTTTCTTCTTTTGAGGAGTCTCAAAGTGTTGATTTTCAAAGCATCTGCAGTTGTTTTTACCCCCACCAACAGTGCACAAGTGCTCCTTTTCCCCTACAAGGCTGTCAGCATTTGTTGTTTTTTGAGCCCTGGCATGGCCATGTTAATCAGAGTGCAATGCAATCTCAGTGTTCATTGGGATTCTCTAATAGCCACAGCCCCTGACAAAATGTTTAGGTGTGTTTTGACTATTTTTAATCTCCTTCTGAGTAGTATCTCTTCCATGTACAGTATTCCAATAACTGGAACCCTAATACAAGCGGGAGGAGCAATTGCCTCCAAATAACATAAACCTTAAGGCAAATCTGCTCAGAAGAGCCATGATGATCACCATAGTGGAGGGTCCCCTGAGCCGCTCTCTTTCAAAGAAAACTAATTGTCTCCATTTTGACTGAGCCTGATCCTATTTCCTTGTACTGCTATGTACAGAGCTGGCTAGGACTTCCCTTTATCCTTTCAATTGGCCTTAAGCAATATGTGTTGGTCTATCTGAGGCGTTGGTGATAGTCTTTCAAGATGGTATGTTGTTTCCCTGGTAGCCAGGCAGAGACGGGATGAAAAGCCAATGCTCCCTGCTGCCAGCTGGGATCCAGCCTTGAGCCTTGAGATAGAGGCTATGACTTCCTGGGGCTTGAAAGATTACATCAGAGCTAAAGCACCAGACACCCAAAATATTAGGTACTATCTCAATAGCCTAATGTAAAGTACTGTCACTGCACATACTCTCTGCATAGGGCTGAGGTAAATGTAGGCGACCATCCTACCTCAGCTCACAGTACTCACCTACTTCCCACAATTCTTAGTCATTCCTCCTCAAGCCACTCCCCCACCACTGAATAAAACCTGGGTGTGACCCTGGGTCAGCTTTTTGTTCCAGAAAGCTATCTTCATGGCTGGACTTAGGGCCCCTCGGCTGCCCAATAATTATAAATATGCTTTAATGTCTTTATTTTTGTCATGGGTTGCACTGGGAGTGGTAGATTGGAATTAATTTGGTGGGATTCTAATAACACATCTTGGGGATTACAAATACTGACTTCTTGGACCAAGACAAGAAGCTAGAGGGGGTTCCTACAACTATATATTAGTGCAGGGATAATTTTAATGCTACAGAACGTTCTACCCCACTCCTACAAAATACCCATTTGTCTCAGTAGTACATGGAACTTTCTCCCACAGAGACCACATCTGAGTTCATACAGCACGCTCAGGCGCATGGAAACCTAGCACATTTTGCATGCATACGGTCAGATTATTGCACAATGAAAGTAGAGAGCAATCAGAAAAGAAAGCACAGACCTTTAACAGACATCTGAATGTTAAATACACACTGGCAAATACCTACTGCGCCATAGAAGAAACCCAGAAAGACAAGAAACAAGTCCTGGAGTCTAAGTATAATGTCAGTACCATACAGAATAACCCATGGGACAAAATGAAAGATATACTAACAGAACAGTTGATTTTTGTCAGTGCGCACGGTAGGAAAACAGAGTGAGCTCTAATAAATAAAAACTACTTAATGACGACCTTCAAGATACTAAAAGAAGAAAAACTAAGGCCAGTTCAACCTCAAACCTAGTTTAAGGGGAGAAATCATGAAGATCAAACTGGAAATTAATGAGATTGAGACTAAATATTACAAAGAATTAATTTAAAAAGTACAGCCTTAGCCAAATTTGCTGGAAAAAGAACGGAAAACACTCCCATCCATGTAATCACTAATGAAAAAGGCTATATCGCTATACACACCCCAGAAATTCAGTAGGTCATTAGTAACACTATAAAAAAAATGTACATTCCAACAAATTTGCAATTCCTGGAGAAATGCATGGATCCCTAGGCATAAGGGAATTACCAAAACTGAGCCCGTGAGGCATAAAACCTCTGACAAGTCCAATAACAGGCCACCGGAATTAAGGCAGTGGGGACAGCAACAACAAAAATTTACCAAGTAAGAAAGCTCCGAGCTTACGCATTCAGGGTTGAGCTCCACAGAGCCTTCAGGGCCAACTGACCATCAGTGCTCCTCAAGCTATGTACAGCAATTTCAAGGGAAGGAGCATTCCAGGAGTCATGCCCAGAAGCTGGCGTTACCCCAATTCCACAACCAGATGTGAACTCAACTAAAAAATGACAGTTATGCAGTAATCTCCTTAATAGTAAAGATAAGCACAACAATCTTCAAAAGATATTCTGCAGACTGCAGACAACTTTCACTCATCTTTGTTCACCGGTCCAGTGACAAAATCCTCCTCATTTGAGGAATAACAACCATCACCCTTCAGAGCCCCTGTTTATACAGACCAATGCTGGAGCCCTGGCGACATGACACTTGCTTTCATCGGTGCGTCCTAGCTCCACCTACGACCCACATATTCGAGAAAACAGAAGCAGAGCAGTCCTGTCTGCTTCCTTCCTTCATGAGAGCCAAAGTTCCCCTGAGGAGAATTCCAGTGTACTGCCTTGGAGCAGTGCTACGCCACAGTGTGGAACACGAGTCTCGGTCCAAGCTGTGGGACTAACAGCTGAAGGGCCACCCTGTGTGTTGACAGACTCTGCAAGCCTAACCCCTCCATATGTTGTCCCCTGAGCTCTCGCTGTGCACGACAAAGCTCCTCCAGCACCTGCCCTCAGCTTGGACTGATTTGGGCCATGGGCAGCAACCCTTAGTTAGGGGATAAGAAAAGCTAGGAGAAAGCCACCCAAGCTGGGCCTCAGGAGACAGCCCCAGGACCCCTCCACCAGGGCTGGATCGCCTTATCCTTGGTCTCCCTGTTCACTGCACAGGTGTTGTCCCAGTGCCCCAACCCTACCTTCAAATCACTAATAACTTCTGACTATTGCCTACTTGCCAAGCTCCGGAATCTGAGACCAGCTTGTACCTGATTCAGCCGAGGTGGGTGCTGCCTGCCTGTGCAGGAGGTTTGGAAACCTGCTGCAAGCTTGGGCTACAGGATGGAGGTTCCCCACTGTGCTCTCTGGCTTCCATGAGCTTGGGAGAGAGGTGTGCAACTGCCAGGAAACAAAGGCAGATAGTGGCTCCATCCTCCAGCGATCTGCCTGATCAAATAGATTAAGGGACCACAGAGGAAAGTGATAATAGTGTAGAGCAGTGGTTCCCAACCTTTCTAATGCCATAACCCTGCAATACAGTTCCTCATGTTGCGGCGACCCCAAACCAAAAAATAATTTTGGTGGCTACTTCAAAACTGTAATTCCAAATAAATAACATTTTACGATGGCTTTAGGTGACCCCTGTGTTTTGGTCGTTCAACCCCCACCGGGGTCGCAACCCACAGGTTGAGAACCTCTAGTGTAGAGGGTGCCTAAGGAGAGTCACCTGGAGAGAAACTCTCTCAGGCTTTCACAGAAAGCCACTTGGTCAAGCAATGACTGTGACTCATACAAATGGCTGACACTGACAAAAGATTGAAGAGGCGCTATGCTTGGTTACAAGGTGAACCTTCAGGAGATTTAATTAGCCAAGATTGATCCCAGGAAGTTAATTTTTTTGTTTACATAGGTCTTGTCTCAATTTGTTAATAACCTTCCAACAGAAAAGTATAACCAGGAGAGGCAAAAAGTAACGTAGTACTAACATGCAAGCTATAAAAGGTTGAAATCTCTCACAACTTCTGAGTAGTGCAAGCTATGCTGGTAACTCTCTATTGTGTGGATTATTGGACTACAGGGTAAATTGCAGTACTCAGGTACCGAAACTCTTTAGACTGGCATCAACTGTGGTAAGGTCTTCTACCTGGTTCTCACCATACAGCTTCTCCAACTGCCACAGAACACACATCATTCACATGTCAAAACAACAAAGGGACAGACCTTGGGAGCCACTGAAGCTGAAAATTGTTCATATGTGTGAGCAGAGGTCAGAGGAGGTTTGTGGTATACAGAGCAGGACTCAGGAGACAAGAAGAAAGCTCCTGCGAACTTGTGAAAGCTCATGTAATCACTGCTCCCGCTGCTTCCAGTCTGGACCATCCCATCCATGAGGACTCTGAGCAGTTCCAAAGTGGGTAGGAAGCAGTTGCTTTCTACAAATCTGTCCAAGCAACAAAAAGAGCTGTTATCTCCACACTCTCTGAAGAGGGCTGAAAAGCCAGAGACAGGACCTGTCACCTTCAAGGACCAAATATTTAGTCAAAGAAATAAGGAACTCTACATCTGAGCAGCGGGTTCTCTTCATGCCTACGATGGAACTCAAGACATTGTGCGTGCCAGGCAGGAGTTTATACCACTGAGCAGCAGGTTCTTAAATTACACTGGACCACACATCCAGCAATCAGCTTTCAGTGACCACCAGGGGGCAGCAGAGAGTCACAGGTAAAGCTGCTTGGCACTGAGTGGGCCTGGGCTTCCCAGAGAGATTCTAAGCTGAAGAAATAGGTATCAGATTTATAGAACACTGTGTCTGAGTCATACAAATCCTTCAATCTCTTCATGTCTCTCACATCAGCCTTGGGTACAGTTTGCTTATTTGTCTGGTCTACCTGCCCACCACCGCTTCCTCCTATTCCAGCTTAAACTCATTAACTAAATTCTGCACTCCAGTCCCTTCCTCCAAGAAAGGGTGATTTTATAAGGGAGAATGTTGGTGACTTGGAGCTGAGACACTCAGAGAAGTTGTAAATTTTAACAGTACTGACAACCACACTGATGTGTACATACATCCCAGGGTGCACGTGGCTCTCCAATGTGGCCTCTGTAGAATGAGTTACCCAGACACAGGTCCAAGGGCGTCATTTCTCCTTGGACCACCATGTGCCCTAAAGCTCTGCAGCTGTCGCACAGGACTGAGCAGAGGGTACGGAGCCTTCCCAGAGCACCGAGGTATGGGTGACATGGCATATGAGGAATTCACACAGGGACAGAGAGTGACAACAACTCACCTGATCACTAAAATCTTCATATAACTTAGCCAGGGAGGAATTTTATTCCCTCTATGACGCAGAGAACTGTGTTCTCAGACAGGATCCCATAGTTAGCTCAGTCTCTTGCTGTCATCTGTACAATAGATGCAGATAATGCAGACCAGTCTGAGCTCTTGGTGGCCAGCCCAGTAATGGGGCCAGACACAATGTGGAGTGCAACTGTCAACTGAGCTATAGGACCAGCAATTGGCAAAACACTCCATGGACTGAGGCTGGTCTTCCATGAGGCACCCTCATTCTCTGTGTCTCTGGGGCTTAGCCCTGCTCTGAAACCCACACAGCTGTCCTCAGCTTGAGCTGATTTGCATAACAAGCTGTGCAGCAAGGCAATAAGAAAGGCCTGAGGGAAACCAGAGGAACCCAGCCTCAGAAGGAGAGCTTCCCCTGGTTGCCCTGCACCATGGCCTGGAGCTCCCTCCTCCTCAGCTGCCTTGCTTACTGCACAAGTACTGCTCCAGGGCTCCCAACCACCTCATAGCCCTGGGCTCTGGGACTGGCCTGGCTCTGACTATGAGCTTAGCAAGGCCCTGAGGGTGTGGGAGGGATGGGGGCTCCTGGGCTGAGATCCTTCAGTGTGCTCACTGTAGCTGCCTGGAGAGAGGGCGAGGTTGCTGTTGGGTTTATTGTCTCTGTCTTCTACAGCTGGCACTGAGATGGAAGTGAGGGCAGCTTGCTGGCCCAGAGGACTGATCTCCTCCAGGGCAGTGAGGCCCAGGGTCCTGGAAGGGTCTTCCATCTGCTTCACTCACCTCTCTCATTTGTCTCCCTGCAGGCACTGTGACCGCCTATGTGCTCACGCAGCCATCGTCCGTGTCAGTGACTCTGGGAGAGACAGTCAGGTTGACCTGTGGGGGAAACAGCATTGGTAGTAAAAGTGTGCACTGGTACCAGCAGAAGGCCAGCCAGGCCCCCATACAGGTCATCTATGTTAATAGCAACCGGCCTGATGGGATTCCTGACCGATTCTCTGGTGCCAAATCAGGCAACACAGCCACACTGACCATCACTGGCACCCAGGCTGAGGACGAGGCTGACTACTACTGTCAGGTGTGGGATAGTGGTAGTAGTGCTCACAGTGACACAGGCCCATGGGGAAGTGAGACAAAAACGAACCACCAGCCTGGCTCCCAAATCCCTCCCCTCCTTGCTCAAACCTACATGCGAGAGCCTACCACAGAGAAGGGAGGTGTCTCATCCCAGCCCTGCTGTCCCAATACTGAGAGGCTAGAGAAGCTTCTTGGACCTCTTCAGGCTCATTTGTCCTCAGTGTACCTCAGCAACACACATTTACTAAGTAGAAGTGACAGCTCCTATTCCCACAGAAAGCCAGTCGATCTAACCCTAAGTCTCCATTTAAGGGGAACTTCACTGTGAAAGGGTCTTAGATGTGACGACAGGAATACTGGTGATGATTCCAGGGTTGGAGGACTGCACTGGAGTGGATTAAACTTGTCAAGATATATTAAGAAAGGAATGACTAGAATCTGAGCATATTTGTGACACATTTGGAAAGTAGACACATTGGGCCTGAGGTAGGGCTTAGGATCTTGACGAGGCAATTGTCATTTGATAAACCACTACCTTGGCCAGGTGAGAATTTTGTGTTCAGAGTGTCATATGCAGCTGAGTTAGATGGAAACATAGGTGTTCAGCCAGGGCTAGGCCCTTAAAGCACCCAGTATGGGAGACAAGACACTTTACAACTGTGGAAGAGACAGGCAACTCAGCTCTGGGCTTGACCTCAAGACAAAAGAACAAACAAATGCAGTCACTTACTTCCCTAGGAATAGCCATCGGGGAATGATACTCTAAGTAGGCCTCTGTCATCTTGAGGAGGCCAGGAAGGGTCACTAACTGAAGCTCCTACTAGAAAATCCCCTTTGTTAGATTCATGCCTGCCTGTCATCTAACTCTCTTCCCGATTTGAACCCAGATTTTATCCATTTTAACACAATTGTGTTTGGTTTTTTATTATTTTTTTCAATAGTTAATACATTGCATAATGTTGGCTTCGTCAAACTTGTTTAGAATACAAGATGCAGACATGATTTCTTGTCCAGACATCATTAGTACAGATCTTTCTATTCATTGCACAAAGAAAAAGTAGCTGTATACTTAGTCCAGTAGTTCATAACAGAAGTGGATTATCAACTCATCTGGCATTATTGGAAGCTGTTGACTTGAGCCATTTACAACTCAGCATATTAATATGGCTTTTCTTTTTATACCTCATGGTTAGACTTTTCTGCTGGATGGTTAAGACCAAGATAAAGCAAGACCTTTTTACAAAGAATATGTAACTTTTGTATCTGACAACATCAGTGAGGTCCCCTCAGGGTTTACTCTGAAACCATGTACTGCAGTTTGCAAAACTTTTGTCAATGTCAGCCGACTGGATGAGTCACAGCCATTACTTGACCATTTTGCTCTCTGTGGAAGCCTCAGAAAATGTTTTCTCTCTAGGTGACGCTCCTTAGGCACACTGTACATCATTAATCACTTTCCTCTGCAGCCCCATAATCAATAATTGTGCTTGTAATTTTGTAAGTTGACTATAGTTTTGTCCAACCTCCTGTAGGAGTTCCCACGTTTCCCACCTTAAGCCTGCCTCACCTCATGCTTTTGCTCTATAAAGTTCCTAGAAATGGAAGATCTCTTGGCCACCTGCTCTGGGCCTCTTCTGTCCCTCTCCCACACAGAAGCTTTCTTTTTTCCAATAAATGCATTCTGCTTTTCTTTTTTTTTTTTGAGACAGGGTCTTGCGTCTTGCTATGCAGCTCAGGCTGGCCTTGAGCTCACTTCTGTAGCCCAGGCTGGTCTTGAACTCGCACTGATCCTCCTGTCTCAAAATGTATTCTGCTTTTAACCCCTGTTTTTTCTTTTTAATTTGTTCTTCAATTTTAGAGAACAGAAACTTACCCCAGGCATTTTTTTAGGTTGAGGATTTCATTCCCCTGCATCAAGAGGACCCAACTCTTTAGCTCAACCATAGATTTTCAGGAATATTTGGAAACAAGGATGGACTTAATTACTAGCTGTGTTATCATAATACTGGCATGAAAATCCCAGGAAAAACAGAAAATGTATTCCCACAACCCTCGAATATATTCCTAACAATACTAATTAGAGGATGAGAGTGACTGATCCAGAATGTACATGTGTATTTTCCAGAGGGAAACTGACACAAACTTCTTCACTTTCCACAGAGGGGGGTGATGGGTCAGCAGGCACAGCCCCATAAGCCTCTGGGATAAGAGGGATTGTGTGCCATGCAAAAGACTGACCTGTATTGCTTACCACACACTCAAGAAAAACTGAAGTGGGTCAAAGAGATAAACATAAAAACAGAAACACGGGGCTAGCCAGATAGCTCAGTGAATTAAAGCACCTGTTTAGGTAGTCTAGGTGGACAAGGATTGATCCCTGGGCCTTTTGTGCCACCTCTGTCCCAGGGGCTTGCTGAGATGGTACCCGAGTCTACCATGGTGGTGCAATCCTGTAATCTCAGCACTGGGGAAGCTGAGGCAGGAAGATTGGTGTGAGTTCGAGATGAGCCTGGGCTACAAAAGTGAACCAAAGGCTAGCCTGAACTGCATAGTGAGACCCTGCCTCAAAAAGACCAAAAAAAAAAAAAAAAAAAAAAAGAAGGAGGAGGAGAAGAGGAAGTACAAACAGCAAATAAATAGATGAAAAGGCTCCACGTCTCTGGACACTGAAAAAGTGAAAATTAAAACAGCACTGAGATTCCACCTCATTCCAGAAAGAATGGCTTCCCTCCAGGAAATCAGCCAATAAGAAATGCTGGCGAGGCTGTGGGGAAAACGAATGCTTCTCTGGTTGGTGAGAGGATAAATTGAGGATAAATTGGTAAAACCATGATGAAAATCAGTTTGGGGATTCCTCAGAAAGCTAAAACTAGAGGTTCTATTAAGCCCAGCTGTTCTCCTTACTTTCCAAAAGAATTGAAGTTGCCATACTCCCTGAGAGTCCTCAGTGCTGAGTCCCAGAGGAAGAGTCACTTTGCATAACCAATAGACACTGGCCCAAGGGACCAAGGGGGATACGAGAGGCCTGGGGTGGCTCAGCTTGCTGTGGACCTCAGGACCCAGAGCTCTGGGATTTCTCCACCATGGCTTGGACTCCTCTCCTGCTCCTGCTCTTTTCTCTGTGCATAGGTGGCCTGCTCGGGCCTGGTCCCCAAGTTCTACCACTACAGGGATATGAGGTGGCCATGCCCCAAGCTAAGAGCTCAGCCCAGGCACAGTCTGTGGGTGGTATCTAGCAATGAGTCATTCCTTCACAGTCCTCCTTTTTCTCCCTTGTAGAAGCCATGGTCTTCTATGTCCTGACACAACTTCAGTGTCAGTGGCTCTGGGAGCCACTGTCCTGGAGAGGGAGGCACTGCTAGAAAGCTATGCACACTGGTTCCAGAAGCAGCACAGACACCTGTGCGAATATTATACAGATAGTGAGCAGCTGTCAGGGATCGCTGAGAGATTCTCAGGCTCCAGCTCAGGGACAACAGCCACCTGACCATGAGTAGAGCTTCGATGGAGGACAAGGCTGATTGACGCAGTAGTGACACAAAATAGATAAGGAAATGAGACGGAAATACCTTCCCTGTCTGTGTCACTCTTCTTCCAGCCTCAGGAGTAGTGAAGACACAGCCATGACCAGCAGTCCTGGTCCAGCTAACAGAGATCTGACGTCCCCACGCTGCGCTTTCCTCCCATTTCACAAGGTAGGCACCCCAGAGGGAGCAGCAGGACTAGACTTAGGGCTGACAGGACCAAGCTATCTGGGTGTTTCGTGAGCGCCGCAGTGAGACAGAAATGGAGACCTAAGATGCAGGAAAGTCAGAGGGCACAGGACGATACTGATCAGCAGAATGAAGACCAAGCCATGTGAATTTCCCACAATGGCCTTTCAAATATCTGCATTTGAAAAGCTTTGCTGTTGCTGTATTTTGTTTTTTGTTTGTTTGTTTGTCTGTTTGAAACAGAGTCTTGCAAACGACCCAGGTGGCCCTCCAACTCACAATCCTTTTAACTCAGCTTCCTGAGTGTCAGCACATCTAGCAAAAACTCAGTTAACTTCTCTATAGAGATCAAGAAGAAAGGAGACTGATTATGAGTAAACTTGCATTTAATGTACATATGTAGGCATTCTCCTCCTGGGAGTAGCTTTATAACTCACAAGCATTGATTGTATTTTAAAAGATTGATTTTCTCCAGGATGTTCCTAACAGATTTCATCTGATAGTGTGCCATAGCACACAAGGCAAGGTTATGAGAAAGGGCCAGCTCCAAGGCCCAGC
>PVJA010052710.1:0-12291 GCA_004027025.1 Myocastor coypus
ACTTTTTCTTTGAGATTTGTATCCCATCATAGCTAGAAAATGGAGGATTTGGACGTACTATGGTTGGGTAGCTCCCCAATAGGGACTTCAGAAAGTCTAATCTCTTCCTAGTAAGGGAGTAGAACATTGCAGGAGAATTAAAAATGCATGGGCCGGGAAGTAACTCAGCAATGCAGCACCTGCCTGGTAAGTGTGAGGCTCTGAGTTCAATGTCTAGTACCAATTAAGAACACAGAAAACAAATCATAGTTGGACATTTGCCATTGAATTGACACATCAGAGCAGAGGTAATAAAGCTCTGACTATGGTTCCCTCATCCCAATTACAGCTTCAGATCTGAAGGAGGGTTTTCCAGAAGAGGAAGTTAAAACACACTGAGCTGCTGCCCTGTATCTAGCAGTAAGTGAATTAGCTCACCCACAACCAGGGCTACCCCATATTCCTCACGGGAGATGGTGATGTCCATGGATAGGGTCCTTGCAGAATGCCTTGGGCCCCTCCCTGTAGTCTTCTTTATCAGAGTGGAAGATGAGATTTTGGCTGAACTAGTCCCCCTCATGGAGTATGCACAGCTAATCATCCAGTGCCATGTGTTGACTGCATCGCCACCTCACACACAGAGCAAGGCCCAGGCAATGGCTTGTTCAGGCCCCCACCAAGGCTCCAGACTGTTTGCATGTAGTGTAGGACCTTTTCCTGACTGCCCTTTGTTTTTCTGTAGATGACCTGGATATGCTTAGCATTGCCAATTATGACAGCTGTAATCTTGGGCTGCCTTTTTCTCAGCCCTCCTTATTTTATGCCTATCTAGACCCCAAATGTTGAACACAGAGAGATCATGTCCAGCTGTGGAGTCATAAGTGTGGGGGGGGCCTGAGGTTTGGTGATGGTACTGAACCCTGGAGCTGACTGTCTAAGGGAAGGCTGTGCTGTGGTGCCTGGCCCTCCCTGCACAGTGGACTCAAGTTTGTGGACTTACAGAAAACGTCTACTAATTGGCTATGCAGTTGAGATGGATTGTCTTCTTTACTCCATAACCCTTTCCTAGGGTCAGGTTGAGATGTGAGTTACAAGAGCACAAAACTCTGATCTGAGTATGTCCCACCAGGCTTAAGGCTCTCTGAGGAGCATGAGGAGGGCCTGGGGGATACTGTGGCTCTCTGGCGTGCTAGACACTGCTGGAGCTCCTGAGTCACTGGAAGAGAATGGGACTGATTTACCAGTCTGAGGAGTATAAGGAAGAAGTTGAGGATACTTCCTAGCATGGTTATTTTCATTAAACAGGTTGAAAGACCCAAATCACCTGGGAGACAGCTGAGCACCTAAGCATCAGCAGTATCAACTTCTTCTCCCTCGGAGACACCTTTAAGTATCATAGTTCTGGGGCCCTTTCCTGCAATGAAGAGCCAAAAGTCCTGAGCCTAGAGGGCGTTATACCACTTTACTGGCTTTTTGCAAAAATGATCTCATTGGAGAATAGTATTGTCATTTAGGTTGCCATTTAGTACTTACCTTTCACCACTTTCTTGTTTCTATGGAAAGCAGACAGTATGTCAGTGGAATAGAAATTGTTCTTGTTTTCAGATTCTCAAGGTCAGATTTTCCTAATTTTTAAGCATGCAGCCTAATAGCAAGGTTGCAGGGATCTGCATGGTGATTCCCATGGTGCATTGCCTCTGGACAAAGACAGACACTAGGTCTGGGGTCCTTCAAGTGGCTCCTCGGCAAGACCCTTTGAGTCCCCAAGGTGGCCCTTTGGAGACTCAAGCACTATTCACCAGCAGCGCTAGTGCCTTCTCATTTATCATTTATTGTTTCTCCTTAGAATACTCCATACCCTGTGGCCCGTGATGACTCCTCAGAGAGAAAGGTGCAGCCCACAGGGGCTCCAATAAGCTAACTTAACATGGAGGAGTCCCTTCCTCCAAGACCTCCAACTAGCTACCTGAGGGAAGGCTGGGGTGGAGCCCAGGGGGTTGGGATTCCAGCTAGCCAATGAGAAATAATATCCTTCACATTCATCCTGATAATGTAATTACTGTAAGGCAGCAGATGTGAAGACCTCCTGTGTTTTAGCATTTTAAGAGGAAGAAAAAACTAAAAACTATTCTAAGTACATGAATAGGTCTTTTGCATACTTGAGGCAGAAGATTAGGGCATGGCAGGCCACCTGGAGACGTAGGTGGGACCTGTTAGTTGCAAAGTTCCAGAACAACACAGGGAACAGTTCCAAAAGCCCCACACATAGACTTCTCCTGAGAAGTCAAGCAGTTTCAGATAGGGCAGCCCTGATCTGACCTCCCGCCTAGAGAGTGCGAATTGCTGTGGAGCTCCCTCTCTCTCTGTAGATGGGCTACTTTCTTTCTTTTATTTGTCCTAAACTCACTCTGCAGAGCCTGTTTCTCTCCCTACTTTAGATAAAGGTAAAGCCATATTGATTTTAGTGTTTAGCTCTTTTATTTTTTTTTACCAATTTTTGTTCAGGACAGAAAGAACCTAGAAATCACCTCTACAAGGACTCTGAGGCACCCCAAAAGCTGAGAACACATGCAGAGCTGGGTAATTTGACCTTCTTGATCTTCACTGGCCATTCATTTGTTCTGCTCAGGCTCTCAGGCATGTGTTTCTGCATTACTTGAGTTTATGTTAGCAGAAACAAGATGGAGATCTAACCTGCTTCAGAAGAGAACAGGAAGAGTCCAACATGATCTCTGAAAGATCAAACATGGCAGGACCATGGTGAGCAGAATGGCTCCCTGAAAAAGGGACTATAAAATATCCAGAGATGAAAGTCCAGCTAGGGGAAAAACACACCAGTACCCTCCACAGAGTGCAGCGTGAGCCATCAAGACAGAAAGAACTCAGTGGCCACGAGGTCAATGGCCGTCACTTCCATATTCGTATTCTGACATCAGATCTAGGCCATCCTGGCAAATCCTGTTTGGCCTTGTGCCAGAAGAACTAAGACAGCATTCTCTCATGGGTACCAGGTGTGGGCCTGTGGGGTCCAGCCCTTGCAGAGGGGATCAGGGTAGAGGAAGGATGGAATGAAAGCCGGGGTCAGGAGGCCTGGACTGCTGGCCCAGCACTGAGTTTATTTTGCTCTAAGCTTATATGCAGAAAGTCTTGATCTTGTGTCCAACATTTGTCCTAGCTAATCCTAATTCTTCTTGCTTTTTTTGGGACAGAGTAGATTGCCTAGGCCAAGCTGGTAAGCAGAAGACCACACATTCTGGGACACTGAGTCTGCAGCTGGGCCCTTTGTGCCCACTGCCACATCTTACTTTTTCATCAGACTATTTTTTCACAAGGCCAAGCCGTTTCGATCTGGCCTCCAGCACAGACCTGGAGCACTTTGCACAGGTGAGTGACCGCTCAGCATGGGAGGGGCCAGGGCACAGTCACCAGCACCAAGAGAGAAGGAAAACATCTCCCACAATTACCCGCCATAGTGAACACAAACACGAGTGCCTCCTCCCTGTGTCTTAGAAGGTGGACATTCTAAACCCTCTATAGCTTGCAGTGTTTCTTGCTAAAGCCAGCAGCTGTGGTTTCTTTATCCTCCCATCTGGCTGGTGATGCCAGGGAAGCTCAGAGACCACTGTCACAGAAGGATCTCAGGGATCTGTTACTATGACACACTCTGCTCAACCTTAAATCCTCTCTGCTATGCCCTTTCTCTCTCAAGGAAAGCTGCAGGAGAAACTCCTGGTGGAGCGCAGTGTGCAAGAGTACTTCCAAGTGCACAAGAAGCGAATCACCATGGTGCCATGGTCTATCGCCTAGGGAGACTTTACCACAGCAGCACAGGAAGCTGTCCAGCTGGGTGCTGGTCCAGCCCTATGTCAGTGATGCTGTCACCTTCTTCATCACACCTGATCTGGGGAAGGTGCGGCAGCTGGAGCAGTCAACTACAAGCACCTTGATGCCATCCAGAGGCACATTGCCTTTAGGTAACTCTCCAGGGCAGGGGCCCAGCAGGCACCACCAGGCCCTCTGGGCCACATCAGGACAGGGGACCCTCAGGGCTGGCCAGAGGCCAAGGGGTCACTCACCCCTTGGATCACCACTACTTTGCACAGCCTTGTTCCTCTGAGCATCCACTGCTCCCTCCTGTAGCCATGGCCAGAGCTGGGACCTGACAGTGCTCAGAGTGGGGAGGCGAAGATCCTATCATGGTACCTCCCTGCCCAGCACAGATGCTGTTCCTTCCCAGCATCCCCTGCCGTGGCCAGGCACAGCCACATCGATTATGGGTGGAGATCTTGGGGTGGTGCAGAGAGGGGCTCTGAGGATCAGGCAGCAGTGGAGTGGAAGTTTAAGGGTAGACTCGCCATGGAGATGCCACCCAAAATCACAGTCAGAGATCCCCAAGGACAGCAGCATGTATGTGAGAAGGTAAGAGAACTGCAGAGGGATTACACTTGCCATGAACTGTGGGCACATTCAAGGAGGTTGAGGCAAAGGCAAGTTTTAAAGGGAATGGGGCAGAAATCTGCATGAGCTTCTTGGAAATAAGTTTTCTCGGTCTTGGAGACCAGGGGTAGATGGCAATACCATGTGGAAGGTACCATGTCTCTGTGGCCAAGGTCTTTGTGAATAGCAAAGGTAACATTCTTTTGAAAGTTTGTGCATATGTGAGAGTGCACAGTGTGAAACGCTCATAAAACATGAGAAAGTAACTTGAGTCCTCAGAGCCTCGTGAAACAGGTTCCCTTCGGAGACACAGGCAGAAGCTCTCCTTTATCACTTTCCAGCCACAGTTCCTGTGGGGCCGAAAAGGCCAATTCCTTCGTTGTGCCAGGAACTTAGCATGGAGAGTGGAAGTGCTTGGGGAGAGGCCCAGAGAGGCACAGGGCCAGAGTTGGAGCCCCTGGGCATTTCGTTCCCTGCTCTGCTTCACAGTCACTTCTGCAGAGTGGACCCTGGGTCCCCAAGCAGTGGTCCCACAGCATCACAAGTGATCCATGCCCTGCAGCACTATTGCATAGTGCTCACTGCAAAACACACTCAATAATGCCACAGACATGAAGGTGGACCATGAATACAGTGGTCTCCATGGGGGCCACCCCGCCCCTGCTGAGGCCCCTGTGCACGGGGCTAAGAGCAGAACACACTGCTCGTGGCACCACTCACCAGCACAGGGCCATCTCCTTCCTCTCCACAAACCAATGGGCCTCGCCTTCCCCCCATGTGGCCCAAGTGTAAGAGGAAACTCCAGCCATCCAGGGCAGCATCCCACCCTGCTGTAGGGGACGCAGTGAGAAAAGAAACACTGTCACAGTGGTGGTCCCAGCAGGGCATGAGAAGCACTGAGAATGGCCTTTGTTTCCTCTTTCATGGCAGGCACACTAATGTACTGTTCCCCAGCTCTCCATTTCTGGAGCCCATGATCTGAAAAGTCTCCTGGGCACTCTGGGGCGATGCCCTGGGCATCACCAAGGGCTCCAGCAGTGCTGACCTCTCCAGCTGACCTCTTCAGGGTCACAGCAGAGGTGCCCCTCAAGTTCTCCAAGGTGAGGTCACATGACGGGGCGATGTCCAAGAGGTTCACAGGGCAGGGTGGCATGTGGTACACAGTTCAGGATGAAGGTGAGGAAAGGGACAGGGACACTGACAGGGTTTGGGCTGAGCCCCCAGTATACGTGAGAGTCACTGGGCTAGGCTGGGGTCAAGGTCAGTGCTGGGAAGTGGATTCCTGTGCAGATGGCACTGATTGGACCCCGCCTGAGCTGCCTGCCTGACCTTCTGTTCCATAGTGTCTCTCTGAAGACACATGGTGCCCATGTCTTCCTCTGGTGAAGACCAAGTGCATATTTAGGGACTGGGAGAGGGGGTGGGGAAGGGAGCAGAGGGTCGTGGGAAGGGTCAGATAAAGGCTGAGATGAGAAAAGGCCTCTTGTGACCATGCAGGAGGACAAAGGCCCCAATGAGGCTGCCCAGGAGGAGGCTCCTTGCTCCAGCTGCCCCAGCCTGGGCGGGCATGGTCCAGCCTCAGTGACTGCCTGCCTCTGTCCCCTCGGGCCATGCCTAAGGCTGTGCTGGCCCTGGGTACTGAGAGTGCAGAAGGCCTTTGGAAGGCCAGATTGGAGCAGTGGGTCTGGACAGTGGTCTCCACGTTTCATTTCAATAGGCGCTTCCTGGTCAGCACTGGGGATGGATAGACCAAATCACAGCTCTTCATGGGGAAAATGCTGGATACCACACAGCAGTAACTGCTGCAGACTTCTGCCCCCTATGGATGACATTGACACAGGTGGTCTGGCCACCTCCTGAGTGTAAACTGCCAGCCCCCCCCCCCCCCCCCGTGTCTGAGTCCCCTTTGCATTCTGAGGTTATGAGAGGCCACAGCACATCTTGGAGTCCCTGCACCCCTAGGCATGAGGTCCTATGCGGTGCAGCCCAGGCCGGGAAGGGTCACTGTGGCTGAGACCTCACCCCACAGGCCCTGGACTCCTCTGCTCCCAAATCTCCAGTCCTGTCTGGGACTCATGAGGGAGTTGCGTGGCTCAGATGCCAGCCCAAGGCCCCAGGACCCTGCAAGCGTCCTCTATGTCCTGGAGTGAATCCACCCCCAACAGGCCCAGCACTCACTGTCCGCACTGCAGCGCCCCCTGCAGGCCGGTCGCACCCACTCGGCTGCCCTCCTTCTGCTCCAGGAGCTGCCCGCTCTGCCCTGGAACTGAGCTGCTACGTCTCCAGCCACACGTAGGGTGGAGCGAGCCCCTCCCTGCTCACTCTGGCACCCCAAAGTGCTGCCTCCTGCATCCCACAGGGTTCTTCCGAGAACCAGCGGAGCTAGGTGGTCTGTGGACCTCTTCCTCTGAGGGGCTGGATGGGACAGTGAGGTCGGGTCTGGTCCCCCCATCACTGCTCCAGGACCCTCACATGTCTTCCTTCCCTAGGAAGAAGGACCTCTAGGCCCAGCCTCTGTCCCCATTCAAACTCATCAGGCCCACCAGGCCCAAGGCACTGACCCTCCCTCCCCTTCTCCCTAGACATGTGGTCATGGTGCTGTGGGTGGCTCTGGAAGTCACCGCTGGGGCAGAAAGGGCAGCACCTGTCACTCCTCAGGTATCTCCTTGCCTGCTGCTGGCCAGGTTCTTCCTGGGACCACAGGACCTGGCTCTCCCTCCCTGGCCTTCCTCTCTCCAGGGAGCCACCAGTCAGGTGACACCAGAAACCCACTGGGAGTGGTGCAGGCGCCTGCTGCCTGCGCTCTCCCTGGACTCCGTGACCCTGAATGCACTGCCCAGCCCGCAGAACCAGGTCCACCTGAGCAATGGGACAGAAAGCACAAGGCTGAATCATACTCTTAGGTCAAATTGCCACGCGCTTGCAAGGTCACGTGACACAGTCTAAATAAGAGCACCGGTGGTTTCCACAACAGACGTCCTGGTTCCACAGTTTTCCCTGTCAGGGCCTCCACCCGCTTTCCCTTCCCTTCCTGCACCTCGTCCCACTTCAAGGATCCTCAGGGCTCTGAGGACTGAATAACACGCCCGATGCCGCCACCTAGCGGATGTCTGCCCGAGGTAGGGCGTCAGGGACACCCTTTGGACTTCCAAGTCTGTGACAGCTGTGTGAGGTAAACTCAGCCTGAGAAACCGTTCCCGCCGTAGTCAGGGCCGAAGCAGCAGCGCTGCCTCCGCAGTCAACGTCCTGGGGCAGCCCTGCACCTGCTCTGACCTCACGCCACGCACTTGCACAGGGAAACCGAGGCACCGGGCGGCTGTGGGCTTACTGTGCGTCACTCAGCTTGGGGGGTGGGGGGCGCTACAACGCTAGGAGCTCTTGCTGCTCCTCCAAAGCTCAGTCTTCACACTGCCTTCCACGCCAGACAAGGGACAACTGCGTGCTGCCTCGGAGCAAGAAGCGAGCCAGCGGCCAGGCTTCCTACCGCGAGGCAGCCCCTGTGCCAGGGCTCCCTGTGCCCGAGGCTACAGCAGGCACCGCCTCGTGCGCATCCCCACGTGCCGCAAGTCGCTTGTCTGCGAAAAGCTGCGGGGACAAAGGCTGGGGAACATTCTTGAGAGTCCTCGGGGATGACAAAGAAGGCTGAAGAGGCTTTGGGCGCTCAGCCTCGACCCATCGTTTTGTCATTTTGCTTCTGATTATCCGTCATTATGACCAGAGCCCAGGGGAGACACCCACATCCAGGCGGCTTAAAGCCCTAGGTGGGGCTGAGCCGACTCCTTGGGAACCCATAGGGACCCCCAGACCGAGCTGTGCAGCTGGGGTCCCTCAGAGCAGCCTGGTTCTTTACTTATAAAATGTATTCACTGAGGATTTCATCCTGCCCGCCAGTCTCCAGAGATGTAGGCGAGGCGCTCTCCTTTCCGACTGAGAAAGGAGAACTGAGGTTCAGTACGTAGGCCCTGCCCATGGGAGGGGGTGGGGCTCCTTGCTCTTAGCCCGGCTTCAACCGTGGGCGCCAGAGTAGTTTCCCGCATCACCCTTGGCCTTGAGAACCTTAAAGAATGATTGAAAGTGAGAGGTCAGAAGACTGGAGCACAGTGGTGACAAACTGAATGTTCGGTGTGCGCTCTCCCTCGCCTCTGCCCGCTCCTTCTCCAGCTCCCTCTGCCACTCCTGCTTCCTGTTCCTCATCCTTCCCTTTAAAGTTCCTGGTCCTCCAAGGGTCTTCTGGGTCGCTCTGAGGGCACCGCCCCCTGTTCATCCCAGTGGGGCCTGCGGAGGGAATTGGAAGTCGGGTCTTGGCTGCATTGAGCCCTGAGATTTGGGGTTTTGAGCCAAACCCAGCCTGCCCTGACCCCAGAGTGGTGCAGCCGGGGTTCCTGAAAGCCACTCTGGGGAGCGCAGGGAAGGCAGAGGGAGCAACAGTGGGTACCCGGGAGAAAGCTGCGTTAGCAGGGGCTCAGCTGCGCTGCCTGGGAAGTCAGCACAGGGGTGAGCAGGACTGGGAAATTCAGAGGCAGGGATGTGGGGTCCCCAGGAGAGGTTGAGTGCAAGGCCAGTTGGCGCCAGGGGCCTTTGCTCCTAGGAACCAGAACTCAGTGCTTGCTGGGTGGGATTATATGCAGATAAAGAGAAGGGGGCGTAATAAGAAGTCCAATGCCTGCATCTACAGTGCTGGGATGGCCAGGCCCAGGCCCACCCTAGCCAGCCCTCCACCCTCGAGCTGCACCACCAGCCCCATCCTAATCTTCTGCATTATTTTCATAATAAATAATGAGCAGATCTCTTTAGAAATATGTATGCAGTTAAAAATCATTTTTAGTCAATAGTTAAGAGCCTCAAAATATGTCCTGAGATGTTTCAATGTCCTTGGTTTTTACTTTCAAAGTGACTTTCAGCCCTCAGGTATTAGGATTAAAATGCTAAGGGAAGTGTAACAAAATAAGAGTAAAGTAATCCTTTCACCCTCTGCTTAATTCAGTGTCTCTGACCTCAGAGACACTGCTAAAGAGGGCACTGCACCTAACCCATAGGTCTCCTCAGAGGAAGAATATGCCACCACGTGCAAAGCCTCTTTTTGTGCTGTGGGCTTAGTAAAGATTCTGGATGGCACAATTACATGTAGAGGTGGAGGCCTCCTGTCTCCTCACAAACTGACAGAAAATGAAGAGGTGACAACTTTCCTGACTGAACACTTTGCACCTGGGACTGTGGTGTGTTCGTGACCTGGCAGAGCTGGCTCCACCAGACAAAGCCAGGTCAGGAAAGGACAACATGGGCCTTGGTTGACAGCAGCCCAAGTCCTAGTGGTGCCCAGTTCTCATCCTACACATGGGGCCCCTGGTCACTAAGGATCTGAGTGTTCCCACATCCCCTACAGTCTGTGAGTCCCCAAGGCCTGAAGGTATGAGGTACTGTCGGTGCTGGGCATCCAACCGCAGCCTCCTGCGGCCTCTGCGCCCTGCTCGGCAAGTCCTGCTCCAGGGCCTGAGCTACCAGGGTGGGTGCTGTGAGCCTCCCTGCAGGGTCCCATGTCCCTACCCCACACAAGGAAACTGAGGCACTCCTAGCACAACCCCTGTAGCAGGCCAGTACCTGAGTACAGGCAGCTGTGCCTCAACCATCCTTCTTGGCAGAGTTGGGGAGAATAAAGGGCCTTACTTTGCAGCTCCCAGAACACAGTAGATCCTCAGGGTGAGGACTGGGGAGCAAGCTGGTTCCGAGTTCTTCATCCTGCATGGCAGCCAAGAACAGGATACACCTGAGCCTCCCCATGCACCCCAAGCTCTCCTTGCAGAAGGCCAAGAAGCAGCCCAGGTGATTCTAGTCTTAGCCTCTGTCTTCTCAACCAGGTCCTGTAGGATCTGGCCTGAGCCAGAACCAAGACTAGTCTCTAACTTCCTCACAGAAGATAGTGGGCCCTTTTGGCTCTAGCCCATCAGAGTGCATTCCCCAGAACTCCAAAGGACAGTCTAGAGTCCCCTCTACTTTTGCCCTCTGAGCCCCCTGCCCAGGTACCCTCTAGCTTTGATCTCCTGATTGGAATCCCCAGCCAATAAGGAAGCAGTGTGTTCATTAACTCCTCAGATAACCTGGCTGTCCCCTGCACCCATTTTCTTATCTGAGTTCATGACCTCTTGCTTTATCTGGGGCCCTACTGATTCTCTGACTGGTCTCGCCACCTCTATAGCTTACCCAATATGAAGAGAACTTATTTCTGGATATGGAAACCCAGCAATAAGTGGAGAGGGACTGATGTGGAGGAGTTCTGGGATGCCTAATTCACTGTTAGTGACATGGGGGAGAGAGCGCATCGTAGAAGACATAGGCAAAGTGAGGATAAACCCAGAGGTCCAAACATAGGGGAGTCTGTAAAGGCCATGTGTCACACGGGTGGTCCAATGTTGTACGTTGTGACCCAGAGCTGAAAGAAGTGATGAGAAGACCCAATGAATGTAGCTTCAGAGGTCTCACTGAGATCTGTCTCTCTCAAAGTGAGCCCAGAACTCCAGAAGCATCTCCTTTTTATTTAGGTCATACAATAGAAGGATAACAGGGAGGAGAGGGGATAATCACCAACATCTCAAATAAGGGTGGAGACATCACTAGGATCAGCTGTTACACCAATGTCTCAAGTAAGGGTGGAGACATCAACCAAGATAAGCTGTTACACTTTTTTAAATCCTAGTTTTCTTAAATCCCTTAGTAACAGATTACAACCCACCCTAAGCTTTGTTTATTGTTCTTAGCTTCTTTAAGATGCCAGTTTCTTATCTCTACAGTCCAAACATAGGGGAGTCTGTGAGGCCATGCCTTACACAGATGCACACAAAGTCACAGTGCAGCAACAGGCTGGTGCTCAAGGCCAGTGTTCAGGCCTCTGGAAGGATCAAACATGAAAACATAAAAAATACTCAAGAAATTTACTGACTTCCAGTAAAGAAGGGCTTTATAAGGAGGAACAAAAAAAGGGCAATCACAAAAGCAAGCATTAATATTCTTTACTTCACCAAATGTGAACAACATTAGGAAAAAGGGAAAAGAAACAGAAGCATGAGCTGAACAGGATAAGGTTTTTATAGAAAAAGGTAAAACAAAACTTCATGACAACATGACAGGAGAATAACAATGGCTCACGCCCAGCACACTGTCATCTCTAAAGTCATTGCGAAGCATACGTGATCTGGGCCTGAAAGTTTCTCTAGTGGGGGTAAGGGAAAAGAGTCAAAGACAAGGACAGTTTTATTTCAAAACAAACCTAAGAGCGACACTTTGGCACTAGAACCCAGACCAGTGACTCTCATACAGACTACGGGGCCTTTACAGGGTCATGAGGAAAAGAGGAGGCTATGCAAGGCAAAAGTCACAAAGGGACGTTTGAGGGGGAGGGCTCAGTACAAAGGAGTTGTAGCTGTCGCCCTGGGAGGGGGCTTCCAAATGTGTGAGTCATTGTTTGTCAAGAGTGGGCTGAGTAATGGGAATTCTAGAGACCCCCAAGGACACATCTGTAGCAGTGTAGAGGGGGAAGTCCAGATGTCTTTAAATAGTATGGGAAAATAAGTGCCATTAAATTTACCAAGAAAAGCTGGGCATGTTAGTGCTGACCTGTAATCCTAGCACTTGGCAGGCTGAGGCAGGAGGATCAGTGCGAGTTCGAGACCAGCCTGGCCCACAAAAGTGAGCTCAAGGCCAACCTAAACTGCATAGCAAGACCCTGTCTCAAAAAAGAGGAAAAAAAAATTACAAAGAAGCCGGGCGTGGTGGCGCATGCCTGTAATCCCAGCACTCGGGAGGCTGAGGCAGGAGGATCAGTGTGAGTTCAAGACCAGCCTGGGCTACAAAAGTGAGCTCAAGGCCAGCCTCAACTGCGTA
>PVJA010052711.1:0-12230 GCA_004027025.1 Myocastor coypus
AGGTGCCAGCTGCTGAGTACTAGTACTGCAGAAAGCATTGTATAGCAACAGTGCATATTAGGAAACAAGAAGGTGGAGCAGAAAGCAGAAGCTAACCATGCTTACGACAAAGCAAATGTGTGCTGGCTCAACCCGTGCAGGGGTGCAGAACTTGACTCACGCAGAAGAATGGGACCTCATCAGATCATCACCTCTTGCCTGCCCCACTTCCCCATGTTGGAACATAAGCAATACAATTTCCACATCAGTTTAAAAACGAGTAGTTAATCCATAGTGCAAAGAAGAAGAGATCAAACTTTAAAAATTTAAAATAGAGCCTCTATAGAATACACAGCGCTTTAATAATATCATCAGATCAGAAAGCCCAAACTTAAATCAGGAGCTGTTTGTAATAAAAATCTCACAAAAATCCCAAATAAGGAACTCATAAACAATATGAAACTTTCATGAGATATAAATTTAACCAGAAGTTGAATATAATGAATAAACTTCATGAATCAAGTGCTGAAAATAATGACTATGGAAGGAAAGCCCTGAAAGTATGGGAACACTTATATATTTTTTTAGATACACACAGTACTGTTGAATGTACATTTGCATTCGAGAATCAAAGAAAGTAAATTAACAATAGCAATTGCCATGTTCTGAAGTAGGCTGGGAGATATGTTTAGGGAATTGTTCTCAGATAATTGAAGCTGTGTAGAATAAAAACATGTAAAGCCAATACAGCATCATACTCAGGGTTATTATCTTGGAGGCAGAGGAGGTGATTGCTTGTCACAGCCATTTACATTTTGTATAATTACCTTATTCCTGTAGAAGAGACATGAGTTAAGGCAGTGCAGGGAGGGAGAGAAGGCCTTGGCGAGTCTACAGCACAACACTCCCTAGCATGCTTTGACCCAGCACTCATAATTGCCTGTGTATCCTTGCTGCCCTACAATTTTATCATGGTTCTTTCCAAAACACATTCCCCTAAGTTCTGGTTTCCCCTCACATCTAAATAAACACTAAAAGGAAGAAAATTTCCGATGATAATTTATCGCGAGAAGTAGCTAATGACAATGCCCACAAACGTTTCCCAGTAGAACACGTGGATCGTGCTCATTTCTTGTCTTCACCTAGTTCCCTTTTGAAAATCCCTGATATAGCTGCAACAGCTGTGCTGTGTTCCATTTTCAGGTTCCTGTGCATTCCAAGATTAGAGATTCTCTCTAGCATGATAGCATTTAGATAAAGTCACTGATTACTACTTCCAGATTAGTTTTCTTTTTTTTTTTCTTTTCTTTTTTTTTTTTTTTTTGTCTTTTTGAGACAGGGTCTCACTATGTAGTTCAGGCTGGCCTTGAGCTCACTTTTATAGCCCAGGCTGGTCTCGAACTCACACCGATCCTCCTGCCTCAGCCTCCCGAGTGCTGGGATTACAGGCGTGCGCCACCACGCCCGGCTCAGATTAGTTTTCACGTAAGTGGGTTTTAACATTGAGAAATTTGAATATAACAATTTGTGCTGGACCACGTGGTTGGTCCTTCTTCAATGTTTTATTAAGAATATCCTTCCGTTCAGTCAGGTTTTTTCAGTCTGACCTGAATACATTAAAAAAGTCATT
The DNA here is from genome assembly GCA_004027025.1 of Myocastor coypus. Classification (NCBI taxonomy): domain Eukaryota; kingdom Metazoa; phylum Chordata; class Mammalia; order Rodentia; family Myocastoridae; genus Myocastor; species Myocastor coypus. Next base: position 1,610 of record PVJA010052711.1, read on the forward strand.
GAATGTGCCTGTGGCTCCTTCTCCATTTTCCTCCAAATGCCTTGATCATTGTAAATTTTCCTACAGCTTGGAATGTGTACACCATAAAATTTGACACCTTTTTCTTTTTTTAGTCAGATTGATACCTTTTATTTATTTCTATCAGTTCTGTGACTTTCAGAAGTTTCGTTTTCAATGATAAATTATATATTCATTCAATTTAACACATGTAGACAGGAGACAGACTCCTTTAGAGAATATGCATGTAAGAAATTCACATTTTTTATAGATGTCATATGTCATATTTAATATTATAATTGGCAGTAAAGTTATTGATTTACAGTATATTACAGCATATAGCTTATCCCAATTAAACTAATTAATGTAGACAATAACTCACGTATTTAATTTTGTGTGTGAACACAACATCTCCTTGCCTAGCAGTTTTCGATAAGCATATTATGTTTATTGTGTGATAAAAATTTAAATCATCAACTTAAAATATGTAGTTTATATAGGCATTATAAATGAAATAATGTAAAGGAGATTCCCAAATCTGATATAATGTGCATTGTGTTAGATGAAAAATTATATCTGCATAGACTGTACCTTCATCAGCTCTTAATATACATTGTCCTAATAAAAGGAATCATTATGTTGCTTATAACAAATGCTAAACGTATATTCTCCTGTCTTGGGTATGCACATGTTTACTAGGTATGCATCTAGATACAGAAATAAAATCTTAAGCAGCCTAAAAGTGGAAAAATATCAACAACCATTACTCGATAATAATAAAAAGCTTTAAAAAAATGTTTCCACTCTGTGTACATTTAGGGGAAAACGTTTTCCCACAATGTATAGCACATTACTTAGGCAAATAAAACTGGAGGAGGGATGTAAAAGGTGGTGAGCATGCTGGAGCCGGACATTTGCCATCTTACTCTGTGACTGTTTCAAATGTTCTCTTGGGACAGTGCATCACAGTCTTACCACCTAAGGGTAAATAGAAATAAATACCTGAAATTCTCCACTTTCTGCAACTGTGGCATAGATGGAGTACTAGAAGTGATTAAGTCAGACCTAGTCATTGCACAGTTGGGAAGTTACCATCCAGCACCGGCACTGTTCCTGCTGCTGCTGCGGCAGTACATGCTTAGCAAACCCTGGGTTTATCATCATTCATTAATTACTTAATCAATAAATTTTGTAAATGGACCATAACTATTCCTGAAGGTCACAGAAATAAAGGACAGTAAGGTCCCACTACAAAGAGGTACAAATTTAAATCTGTTTATCTGAAGCTCCATGACAAGATGCTATTTTTTATTTCTACCTTGAATTCAAATTGCCTTTCAGTTGAAAAGATTCTGTCGAAAATGAATCCATAATGAAGGAATTTACTTCTTTCCCTTTGGACTTCTTTCTTGGCTGTCTTTGATATTGATGAATGGGGTACGCATTCCTTTAGGAATCACCGCTATTCTTTGACTATGTTCTCTCCAGAGTACCTGGAGAGTTAGAGTTAGTGTTTTGCATTTCTAAACTTTCTATAGTTGATCAAATGTTTTAGAAAGTAGGTGCTTTGTATAGAGAAAATCCAGACAGGAAAGGGACAGAATATGATGTTTTTCTCTTTGTTGAAAAACAACTTTATATATACCATTTTCACTCTCCTTTCTAATTTTGTGTATATAGGAAATTTGCATTTTCTGTAGCACTCATTGGCTCATTGAATTTTGATAAATGCAAGACTGATTGTGACAAATGCCAATTAGATTAAGTAATTTTGCTTTATATATATACATATATATATACATATATATATACATATATATAATCAAAATGTGCATAGAAGTTTCAAAAATTATCTTTAGAGAGACTATAAAAATGGTAAAATATCATTAGAAACAATACAGAGTTGTACTAAGTTGAAATAGTAGGAATTTGACAGTGGTTCTTATACTGTATAAAGTTATGTTCAGATTAGTTGTTTAGGTTACAAGATATAAATATACAAAATTGGTTTAAAAGAAAGTTGCAAGAAATTAAACAGAAGAAAAAGAATGAATTAAACATTAACTGCTCCTTTCAATAGAGAAGCGCACATTAGCAGTATAATTATACCAGCTATCCTAGATATACACACAGACATATCTTTTCCCTTTTTTCTTTTGTCCTTTATACTCATCCCAGTTTTTCTTTCCCAGTGAACAGATTCTTTCTCTTTCACAATATCTATTTTTCTTCCCAAGTCTCTTTACTCTTTCAGGTTTTTACACTAATGAAATAATATAAAATTATCATTTCCAAAATAAATTTTAGTATTTTGTATTATATTTAGGTTTAACTAGTATTTTGGATTATTTCCACATAATACATTGTCGTAGATTCAGAATTCTTCCAGTTTGTGAAATCTAACACCATCTTTTTGTGGCTTAAAATGATCAACATCATGTCTTTTAAGCAATTTAAAAATACCTCTATCAATAGTTCATTTATTCAGTTTAACTCTCTCTTCTCCAAAAGTGTATTTTATAAATCCATCTTGCCTTGATCTCTTCTACTGTAATGTTTATCTCCTTCATTTGATAAGGCTGCAGCACTGGTTCTGGTTTTTATCCTACTCGCTAATCTAGGAAGTAATTCTAGTGGCTAAGTTTTAGGGACTGTTTGGTTCACCTTGATGCTGGCTGGCAGCCTCTTCTTTCAGCTGTCCTTGTCACGTGCCAACAGCTGTTCAAGACTTGAAAACTTTTGTTCATACTTTTTTATACTTCATAATATGCAAGGATAAATATGACAACTGGTGCCCTTCCAAAATGAGTAATTATATTAATTGTTCCATTCATTATATTTCTTAAATAAGGTGGCTCAGATTTGTTTTAGTGTAATTTTTAAAATTATCATACCTTGAAACATTAATTATAATGTTTATTGCAAAGGTTGCAGTTAAATCTTTGCTTTTAAATTACATGTTATTTTGTGATAATTATGTGGCTTTTCTTTCTATCAGAGTTGTACCAAGAGCAAAGGAGCAAAGTTCAGGTTGAGAGTGGGGTTGCATTAGCCAAGGAAAATGAGTGTGAATTTTTTTAAAAGACGTGATGATGTTGCTGAAAAGGTCATGAACTAAAAAACAGATGATTCATTGAATGATGGATGGAATTTTTAGGAGAGCAAATCAGGAGAGCTCCAGATGAAAGCCCTACAAAAAAGCTGAGAAATATTTAATGAAAAGATTAACAAGAAGGCATAACCTAGTCTAAAGAGAATGCTCAAAATTATTTTTAAAAAGTCCAGCCATGTCTGCCGACCGCTCATAAGCTTAATAATCATCTTACATAAAATAAATCGATGATTCTACTGAGTCTCTTTCAACATGTGTACAAGAAATTCAAAATTGCTCATACTATAGAAACATCAATAGTTACAATGTCGAAACATATTATTTGTTTTTATAAAAATAAAAGTGAGCTGTAGTGTACAAAAATGTACATAAATTGAAGAAAGTATTACATGTCATTTTGGGGGGTTCTGTTTCTCTGGATTTAATATCCACCTGTCAGCACAAACTGGAGACTAGTGTTACAATAAATATTTAACTAGTGTCTTTTTCCCAAGGCAGGATGAACAATTCATATAACAGCATCAAGAATATTTCTCATTTAACATGTGTATGAGAGAAAGAAAACAGCACATTTTAAAAGAAAAGGAGACATAGAATCTGCTCTTGTCTTATGGTGTGTTTTACATGGAGATTTTGGGGATACATTTTTTGGGTACCTGTACAGACAGATTTTTCGTTCCTCCTGCCACTGTGTGCTTATCTCCAGATCCTTACCATGTTTCTGTTCATTCCTGGAAGAGACTGAATGTTGTAATGTAAAAATGTGATTTCATAGTTTTAGGAAAACAATACTATAGAAAGGTATTTTACACATTACGGGCAGCTAGGCTTTTATTCATGCTTCTCAAAAGGTTGTGCCATTTAATAGAGAAAGGTAGCTTAAGTACAAAGCTTGAGGCTTTTCCTACAAAAAGTGGTGAGCAAATACTTGAGCTGAATAATGTAATAGAGGCGCTGCTACATATCCAAAGACCCCAAGGGTATGAGAAAGGAATTAGATTGTCTTTGCAGTTAAAATTGAAGAGTTTTTAGAAAATTATTTAGACGGTCCACATGTTGGTGTTCTTGTCTCCAATATGAAGAAGCCAACATGCAGCGGTGATTTTCCAGATATGTCTAAAGTTCTTATCACAGTGTGTGCTCGAGAGTCAAGGTAAAGACTGCATGAAAGATGTGCTCAGAACGGTAGGCAAAATGTAACTCCCAAATAATTTTCAAAGTTCATGCAGATTTGACAAATGGGTGAAAACTTAATTAGCAACAACTGAACTATTCCGTTCTCTGAGTCACATGAGGTAATGACCTTTCAGTTTACAGCTTTCCACTGGCCTTTTCAACAGCAGAAGCTTATATATAATGTGATCTTTAACAGCTTCAAAGACAGGTGCTCTCATAGGAATGAGCATAGGTAGCAGCACGTGCTTCATCACCACGGATGGCAGCCTTGTAACAAATCACAGAATAATTGGTTTGTCATGAAAATCCAAATGACATCCTGCCACATTCTTAATAATATATAGAAACACAGAGCATCAGCTCAAAATTTTCACATTTAAAATTGATAATGAGAACCTTGTACTACTAAAGTGAAAATTCCTAATGATATGTCTTACATATATAGTGTATGATATAGAAAATTCTAGATGATAGAATATTCATTTGCATTTCAAATAAAACTTCATGATAAGCATACCTGAAAATATCTAAAAAGGACATATTTGAAATTTTCAGTATGCTGATATGATTCAACATGATTAATTTTTCATTTAATCTTCAGGCTTCATTTCTATAATTACAGGATTATTTTAAAGATTTAGTTTGGCCTAAATTTCACATCAATATTTTAATGAACCAAGAAGAAAAGCCACAAGTATCCCTATCTTCACATTTGGGATAAGTGATTAATATTGTAAAGTATAGTTGTTCTGTGCTATAGTAAGAGGAAATAAAATTTAAAATAGAAAAAGAAAAGAAATATGGATATTTTAGATTGTAAGTTTACCTAGGAAGGCTGTAAAATTTCTATTTGCTGTGGACCTATTATGATATATTATATTTACATACATATGGATATTCATGTTTCCCTCCTTTTATAAAGTTTATTTTCTCTTCAAAATTCGATATTTGGAACAAAATAGTTCTTATCAATGAATATCTTGACACTGATAGCATGCCCCAAATCTTTTAGGCAGCAGGTCTGGTGCCAGCCTTTCTTGCGTTACTCGGTAGACGGCTAAGGAGTTTTTAATACTCTGGGGAAAACATAAATGTGTGGCTTTGGGCTTTCTGCTATAAGAAGTATGAGGAGAGATCTTTAGCATGGAAATAACACTTCAAATACATTTTAATAAAGAATTATCTCTAAAGAAATAAAACTCACATGTTGCGTTTATACACATACACACTAGATAATTCAGGATGAGCAATTAATGTCTATTTTAGTATAGAATACGAGACATAAATTACACTTTTGACTCATTAGAGTCTATGTTAATTATAGTAGCTTAAAATTTTTAAAAAATATGAAGGTGCCTATGTCCACAATGTTCCATATTACCATTTATATTTAGACCAAGGTTCAAGTAATGTAAAATGCAGTCCCCTTTAGAGTTGGTAAAATATGTGCTCCAGGGCTCAAATCATCAATGTCTAAGCCAAGTAAGAGCAACCCAATGTAGTAAGCAGAGCTATTAATGCTGTTTACAGTTGTTAAAACAATGATTGCACAAGTGTATGCATTTATTTGAGATGAACACAGTGAAGAAATCCAGGGGACACATGGAAATTAAATCACTGGACAGCAAGACTTAATATTACTCACTAAGCAATATTCTAAATTCAGTTATAAGGATAATTTTTCCAAATATCATTACATATCTAATGCACTCCTTTGAGCTGAGGTGTAGCTCAGAGATAGTCTGCTTTCTTACCGTGGGTGAGCCCTGAGTTTGCTTTCTGATACTGAATAGGTAAATAGGTGTATAATAAATATACAATAAATTCATTGGGTAAGCACTTTTGCATTTGCAAAGTGCGGCATTTTAGTTCATTTGCCTTGTCATTTCTCATGTCATCATTTTGTCATAGTACATTCTCCTCAGTAAGATCCTACTGATGCAGGAAAAAAAAGCTGATCTGCCGTGGATGACTTCTAGTAATGAACCAACAAGTGATACAGGGAAAACTGATCTCCAACCTGAAAAGTTCCTGGGACAAGTTCGTGCTCTCTAAAACAAAAAACAAAAACAAAAACAAAAAAAAAAAATGAATTTTAGGAACAAATGGAGGTAATGAGCAGAACATATTTATTGATGGAAAGAGAGCTTCTGTCCGAGAGAGGGAATGGAGGGGTGTCCCAAGTGGGTGTCCCCAGGAAGCTGTCTCTTCCAGGGACTTTCGTAGTGCAAAACCATGCAGTTGGGGTGGGTGGTTTATGAAGGCTTAAATCTTGGAAACTTGCTTAGGTGGGCATAAGGAAGGACAAAACTATGGTCAACCAATGAGGTTACAAGCGTCATTGCTCAAGTAAAATTGATTAAAGCCAATACCGAGTGGGGAAGGGAGTCACATGGCAAGCCGACTTCAGAAGGAACAGGGTCTCTCCCTGTTTGAGGTTGGGTTACTGACTCATTTCAGTTCATTTAAGGGTGATTGATACCTATTTAGAATATCAATCCCTGATGCACATTCCTAGGGAAGAGAGGTCTGGCTCACAGTAAGAGTGTCTCTTCTTGTAAAGCTATAAAGTCACCTTGTCTTCTATCTTGTGTCTTTGTGGGCCTGGCCTTGTCTGACTGTGTATAATATTTTTACATAATTTAGCTTCCTACAACACTACCATAACAGCATTCTGTAAAAGTCAATAATAGAATTGCTTTAGGTTTCTTCATCTTGTTCTCACACAATATTATGTCACCTCTTAAACACTATGAGATTGATTAATGAAAGAGACTTGTCTCCACTGAGTTTAGGTTCTGTGGCTAGTACTACCTATACTTGGTACATTATGACATCGCTACATATTCCATATTCTTATGTGCAAGCTGCTTTCATATTTTAGTAGTGCAATTTTATCGTTAGAAGTATATTTTACTTATTTTTTATTTTTTGATGAGGTTTTAACTTTTATTCAGGATGATCTTGTGTTTTTAAAGTTTTTATTCTTTTTTATATTTTATTTTATTTTATTTCACTTTATTTTAATGAGAGAGATAAAATAGCAAGGAAACAGTTCCAAAAGGTATTACTAGGACAGTTACACTTCTCTAACAGCAATGGAACACCTATCTCTGACAAAACAAAACCAAAAAGGGGATACAAAAAAAGGACCATTTTGTTGTGAAAAATACAGATAGATAGATAGATGATAGAGAAATAGGCAGACAGACAATATAGCTAAAATAGATAAACAGCTACTTTCTCTTAGTTCAATGAGAAGAAAGGTCTCTATGAATATTGTTTAAATGAGTAGGATATTTTAATTAAATCCATTTATGAGATAGAGCCGCTAACCTTGTTAGAAAGACTTAGTGATAAGATAAAATTTCGTTTCCTCTTGCCTATCTATGCTAAATATTTCTAGTTCCTTTCTATGCCTGTTAAAAGCTCATGTGCTTTTGCAGAATGGAACCAGCAAAAAATGAACTCTACAATGAAATATATTTTTAATTCTTTTTTCACAAAAAAATCAATCAGTTGTGTTTCCTCAAACACAAGTCTTCAAGTTTACTTTTAAACATTTTATTAATTAATTGACAGTCTCTTTCAATTAGGCCTATTTCAGCCCAAACGATAACCATCCAATCTTGCTTACTTTATTGAACCACTTTTTTTCCCACAAAACTACATAGCAATTCAAACAGTTAGAGGAGGAAAAGTTTCTCATAATTATTTCTCCTGTGGAAAATTTACACTCTTATTCACTTTAGCATCATGTGTCTACATTCAAGATGTAAAAGGATATGTATGCTTCTCAATTTTACAGTGAACTTTGAATTTTTGGAAAGAACATATTATATTAGTTCCTATTTCATGAACTAATCTACTATAATAAAAAATACACATTTGTGAATCCTTGGAGTTCTGACCCAGAGAAAGTCACTTCTTTAACTTATAGACTTCTCTTTACTTAAAAAAATGTGGGGTAGCAATATAGCTCAGCAATCTAAAGTGCCTGCTTAGGCAAGCTTAGGCCACCTCAGGGACCCCAGTTCAAATCCTCGTACCACATGCTGCACCAGCCACACCCCCAAGGTGAACTGTGCTGGCCATAACATAAAGAAAAGAAAAAAGCATATGACATTTTCCAGGCCTGTCACAGCACACTTTCATTAGTAATGTCTTCAATGATGGAGACAGATGTGGTAAAGATAATGTAGAAAGTGTTCTTCATTTTTTTTTGTTGTTGTTGTTTACCCAAACTTGTCGCATGGGGTGATCTGCTGATACAGAAGGCCATGTTAAACACCGCCCCCAAGAGATACACACACTCAACTTTGTCAGTTTCATTCTGCTCATTACAAACTAAGTTTATAACAATGAAATCAATGACATTAAGCAGGGGAGATTTTAATAGCATGGACAATTATATTATAATAAATAAAGTTTCAAGCCTTAAAGAATAGCTTTTTATTAAACCTGATGAACATCAATGCAACTTATGTGTTTGAAGAATTAGCAGAAATTCAGTCAGTGGTGTCAGAATGGGAGGCAAAAAGAAAAAAAGAACCTGACTAGAATTTCTTTGACCTAAAAAAAATACATAAATAAAAGTTGTTGAAGCTAATATATCAGGTAGATTTTTTTTTATTTTAGTTCATAATGTATCAAATGATGCTGGTAATAAGTTATCTACAGATTTGACAGCCTATGAATAATGTAAAATGTTGGTATTATTGAAATTACTACATTAACACAGAAATGGAATAGCTGTAAAATGTTGGAGAAGAAAAGTGTGTGACAAAATGTTATCTGTTCATCTTATGAGGTCACTTTACATTGACTTGAAGAAAACAGTATTGAGAAAAAAAATCACTCGCTAATTAGGTCTCTAAATTTGGATATGCCTCAAAATTATCATAACTAAATGAAAATTGAACTAGATCCTACAGTACAAAAAAGGTGAGCAAAAGATATTTTGCCATCATTAAAGTGACACTTTTGCATAAGGGAATTATTTTTAGTAGAATTTCATACAAAAATGAAATGTGTTGGAATGTGTGGTAATAAAACTTCCTAGAGATTATACCCAAACAAGAACATGGGCTTTTAGTGGGGATTTTTCAGTATCTGAAGGACTTGTTACAAAGGCATTCTACCTGTAGCACTCTTTTGGAAGGAACCCAAATCTTCAGTTATATATCAATGAGCTTTAGCTTCCTACTGTAAAATTGGAATATAACGCTCACTAGATCTTGAAGATTTGTTCCAGATCCAATAATGACACTAGTCTGTAATTTCATGTTTTCTTTGGACCCAGTGACCTTATTTACCCATGTGTTATGGTTTATGTCTAGTTGTCCCCCCAAAGCCTCATGGAGTCATTGGGCGGGGACTTCTAGAGTTTGAGACTTGATCCATGATCCCTGGGATTATGGGTTTTAGTACTGATGGGATTATGGGTGGAAGCACTTCTGGGATTATGGGTGCAGCTTAGGGTGGGAGCTAAGGCGGAGAGCCAGGATGTAATATAAAGAGAGACAGAGAGACAGCCTGGAGCTCTAGCTGTTGCTGCTGCTCTGCTGCCCTGATTGACTGGCTGCCTCTGCTGTCATTTTGTTGCTGTTCTGCTGCCATGAACTGGATGCTCTCAACCCTGCTCCACTCAGCCTTGGGCCAGCCGAATATGGACTGAAACCTCTACGAACTGTGAGCTAAATAAACCTTTCCTTCCTTCATTTTGAGTGTCGGGTATTTGTCCCAGCAACGAGCAAAAAGTAACTAATACACCATGTAAATAAAGAGTTGTGAATAAAAGATATCTGACATGTAGTGCTTTAAATTCAAAGTGCTTTCTTTCTTCTTTCTTTCTTTCTTTCTTTCTTTCTTTCTTTCTTTCTTTCTTTCTATGGCCAGCTCAGCCTGCCTGTGTGTGAAGCTAGCGTAGCATGTGGTGCTGAGGATCAAACTGCCATCCCTGTGGTTGCCCAAACTTTCCTAAGCAGGCATTTTAGACCACTGAACCACCTCACCGACCCCTTTGAGGAAGCATAAAGATGAAGAACCAACCAGATAGCTTAGGAGACTAAACTGCCTGCTTAGGCAGAGCACAGTGGCATGGTTAGATCCCCAGGGTGCCCTGCCAACCCTGCCCCAGGGCTGCATACTGAGATGGAGACTGACACTGGACATGGTGGCACATGCCTGTAATCCCAGCGTTTGAGAGGCTGTAAACAGGAGAATCACTACATGTCTGATCTGTGTAGTGAGACCCTGGAGGCCTTGGAGACCTTGTACTGAGAGCCTTAAAAACATGACACATAAAAAATTAAAAACAATATGCTGTGAACATTC
>PVJA010052712.1:0-12274 GCA_004027025.1 Myocastor coypus
GGGGTCTTCACTGAAGCTGGGAACCTCAGGGTGCAATGTCAACACTCATAAGGACTTCTCTCCATGAGGTCTACCCTCTGCTTGGAAGAAGATTTCAGATGAGACATGTGTTCCAGCCACCTTAGAAGATCCATCCCCAGTCTCTAAATTTTTTATTTCTAATCCCCAAGGCAGACTCCAAAATTCTTCCTTCCTTCCTGGAATCTGACCATCTCAGGCCCTGGCACCCTTTCCTCCCTAAAAATGGAGTTCTGTTGACCATATGAATCCAGACTTCTGAACCCTAGAGGCTTGGTGGGTGCCCTGTGTCCCTGGGCACCTCAGCAACTCTGGCTTCATATGGTTGGGCAACACAGAATACTTAATTTAAAGTTAATCTTGCATACCTCTGGGGTAGCAAAAATACCTACAGGAGCAGAGGGGGCTTTACTTGGGTCCTCTCAGATCCTGTTCATTGTCTCTGTGCATTTGACTTCTGGTGTCCAAGTATCTGACGACCCACATCTGGATCTCTCTCCAGCTTGCCACTTTTGGGCAGCTATGTCACCATGCCTGCATGTAGGCATGCATGGATGTCCTGGCTACTGGGGAGCCCACAGCTTCCTGGACAGACTTTGATGACCAGCCTGGGCAAGGGTACGAAACCCCAGCTCACCCACTTTAAGTTGAGATGATTTCTGTAGAACTGAGGCTGGCCCAATATTGCCCAGCACATGCTCTTCTTCACTTCTTCCCTCTCCCTCCCCTGCTTTGCTGACTCCTTGTCTATTCTCCTGTGAGCCTGCCCTCAGTTACTCACATGAAGGCCTATCTCATGCCTACCTGACCTCTGGCTCTCAGAGAGGACAAACTAGTCCCTGTCGACATGTCAGTGCCCCAGTGAACGCAGTGAATGGGTTATTTCCTGGCAGAGTTTCACAGCAGAAGAGACACTGAGACCCAGTCTATCTCCTTTGTCTTAGCTGGATCAGAGAAGACCTAGTGGTCTGTGCAGTCTTCTTTATGTCAGCTGGGTGGGACAGAGGACCAGCTGGGCCAGGACAGACAGAGGAGAAGCAGTGCTGCAGGACACAAGAGAAAGTTGGAATGGTGTGAGCTGACTGCAAGCTCAGGGAGAGCCAGGTGTGGTTGAGCTACCCTAGTGAATGACATTATGGGTCTAAGGTGGAGGGTACAAGCAAAACTCAGAGCCACAATAAGGGATAGGAAGCACCATTTGACCCAGCAAGGCCACCTGTTGTGGAGATGTGGCTTTGCTTGGAGACCTTTAAGAAGAAATATTCACAGTGCAAGTGAGAGAGCTCAGTGGACTAAGTGCCTGCTTAGGCAAGTGCAGGGACTGAGATTTGATCCCTGGCACCACATGCTGCTCTGGCCCCTCCCCTGACTCAGCCACTGAGACTGGGCATGGTAGCACATGTCTGTAATCTCAGAGTTGGGGAGGCTGAAAACAGGAGGATCACTATAAGTTTGAGTTGCAAAGTGACACCCTATATCAAATGCATTAAAAAAAGAGAAATACTCATGATTTGTACAGATCCTCCTAGGTGCCCTTGTGTCAGGAGGCTAGGGAGGTGGAAGCCAACACATGTAGTCTGGGCAGCATGGGGTGTGTGGGACTGAGCTGAGCTTTAGAGCATGAAACGAGTTCACAGGGGGAGCAAAGGGCAGAGGAAACTTGGCCTCTGGGGCCTGGGGCAAAGCTATGCCACTTCTTCAAGCTCACTTTCCATTCCTGTAACACAGGGACGATACTGTTACCGACCTCATCAGTTCCAGTGAAGACTAAGTGAGCCAAGCATATGAGAGCTTAGCATTGGCCTAGCCCCCAGGGAGTGTGGAGAAGGGTGGCTGTTATGGGTGGGAACATTGCTCAAGGAATTAGCTGGTCCAATGTTTTCCTTCATCTTCTTCATCTTAAACTTGGCCAGCCCCTCCTCTGGGCACCTCTGCAAGTGCCCTGTGGTGAACACTGTGACAGCTGCTCAGGTTCCCCTTTAGGACTGAGGCTCCCTCATGTTCTCCTGGAGTAGCCCATATTCTCATAGGTGAGATGGTGGCAAAGGCCGCTGAACTTGCCTCAGTTTGGGACTTGGAAGAGCTGCTCAGCTCTGGAGGTCCTCATAGGTCAGCTGAGACCTGTGCTGCAGCTGCGTCTGCCTGACTTCTCCCTCTGCCCAACCTTGCCTTGGCCTTTCCTTTATGAAGGTCACTGCCCACAGGCAACTCCACCTAAGACACACCCTGTGCAGCTCCTGCATGTCTGCATACCACTTACTTTCTCCACTAAAACAGCAGAACTCGGGAGCACAGGTCATGAGTGCTTTTCACCACTGCTCCCAGCACCTGGCATGGAGCAACACAGAATCTCAATGTTCAGAGAGGAAAGTGCCCAGCTGTGTGATGCAGCTTCCACAAAGGGGGTTCTGAGCTGAGTCCAGTTGACCCAGCATGTGGCATGTGAGTGGCTGGCTGAGCACAGAGGGCACAATGTGAGGGCTGGTGTTGCCTCAGTTACTCTTCTCTTGTTGCTGGGACAAATACCCAACACTCAGATTAGGGAAGGAAAGGTTTAGTTAGTTCACAGTTACTGGAGGTTTCAGTCCATACTCAGCTGGTTCCAAAGCAGAGGTGCACAGGGCAGAGAACAACTTTTCATGGTGGCAGCAAAGAACAAGAGTGCAAAGGGAGGGGAGTAGCTGCCCAAGAAGCTAGCTTCTCTTCCTCCCTTACATTGAAATGCAAATCACCTGCCACAGGGGAGGAGCAGAACCCACACCCACAATAACCAATCCCAAACTCCAGAGGCCATAGCATGACTGCATGGGGCTTTGGGGGGACACCTATACACAAACTATAACATTCCGACCCTGGCCCCACAAAAACTTGTGCACATCCCTTTATGCAAAAGACATTTTAGTCCATCTCTAAGAGTTACCAAAGTACCAAGAGTTTCAGCATTCCTTAAAAGTCCAAGTCCTAAGTCTCTGTGAGCCCCTGTACAAATGAAAAGTTAAACACATACAACATTCAAAGGCACAAGATACACATTACCATTCCAAAAGTTGCACACAGCAGGATACCAAGTATTGGGACTAACACAAGTCAAAAAATCTAGAAGGGCCAACATTAAATCCTATAGGTCCTTGTGAAACATTTGAAGCAACCTGTGGCAAATTGTAGGCTCCATGTAGCTCTGCCCCTGTGACACTCTTGGTATTGTAGCTCTCGTGGCTTCTCTCTTAGGCTGGCTTTGCCCCCTCTTTGCAGTTTCCCTTAGACAATCCACATTCCTGGCTTCTCCAAACTTCTGGGGTTTCCACAGAATAGGCTTCTCACTCATAGCTTTGCACATTTCCCTCTCAGGGGCACACTGCCTGGCCTCCCAGGCCTTCTGCAATCTAGGTAGAAGCCTTCTTAACCTCATAACTCTTGCATTCTCAATGCACCTAAAACCACTGCCACATGGATGATGCCAAGGTCTGCTGCCAGGTGGAGCAGTAGCGAGGCTTCTTTCTCTCTTGGCTGTAGGGGTTGAGTGTGTGGGTTGTTGAGCACTCTGACCTTGATTCTGAAGAATAAATCCTCCATGTTGGCACCGTTCTGGAACCTGATGCTGGCACTGCAATTCTAGAGCAAAGGGCTCAATGGCTTTCCCCTCAAGGCAAAGTCCCTGACCTTTGCAATTCTGAGGCTGTAAAGGGTGGAGACCTGCCACCTCCTGTGATGCCCTCAGGCCATTTTCTCCATTTTCTGGTTCCTTCTTAGCAACGGAGATCCTTTCAGTTCCATCTTTGCAGTGCACAGATTTATTAGTGCTTCCTTTCTGGCCAAACTCATAATATTTTGAACCATCCTGCTGGGCTCCTTTCTCTTGATTTGCAACATAAATCTAGCTAAAAGTCACCAATAACAGCCATGCTACTGCCCCAATATTTGGCTGCTTTGAAATATTTTTGGAAGATTAATAAGTCCACCATGTTTAAACAGAGTGTCAGGCAAAGCCTCTGGACATGTGCAAAATGCAGACAACTTTTCTCCCAAGTCAAAACACAAATGATCTGGAGTCCAACAATCAGTGCTGTCCTTCTTCCCAGCAGAAATCTCCTGAGCTTGGTCTTTATAGGCTGGCTTTCTATCAGCTTTCTGGTCTCCTGAGCTTTGACCCGAATGTCCCCTATAGAAGAGCCAAAGTTGTTCTAGCTCTTTGCAACTAGACAACCTCTCCAAACCTTTCCTATCTCTTCCCATAAGCCATTTCCAAACACTTGTAATCCACATGGTCAGCTTCAGTCACAGCAATGACCCCACTTCTGCAGTGCCAAATTCTGTCCTAGTTGCTATTATCTCATTGCTGGAACAAATACTTGTGACTAAAATTAGGGAAGGAAAGGTTTATTTAGCTCACAGTTACTGAAGGTTTCACTCCATACCCAGGTAGCTCCCAGGAAGCTGCAGACTCCTGAAGAAGATGGCAAGCCCCATTTCCTGATGCCCTACCAGGGACATCTCCTAAGTACAGGGAGAGTGGGGAATCCATGAGACAGAAGTATGGGTAGCTGAGCTCATAAATGCAAAATCTGGTGGAGCAGAAATCTAGGGTCTGCAGTCTGAGTGGGGAGCGAGACCAGGACACAGTGACCACAACACAGCTTCTGGTGAGGGACAGGATGGAACAAGAGTGAAGTTTTGCAAGCGCACCTCTGATGCTGACAGTATGCAGAGGACTGAACGCCCAGTCTTGGCAAGGTCAGGGGTGAACAAGTGAGTTGGAACCACAGGAATGGAACCACATTCCATGGAGAATATGGAGGGAGACAAGGCTGAAGATCCAGTTCAGAGGTGGTGTGGGTGGCACAGGGACAGAGAAGGATGGCTAGGTGTCAGAGGAACTTAGGGCAGGGGGGCTCATGGGGATCAAGGGTTTCTTGAAGATCCGGGAGGCCAAGGTCTAAGGAATGTTGCATTTAGTTCTGGGGTGTCCCTGCTGGCTCTAGGGGTCTATGGAGGGCAGCAGGGACAAGAGCACAGGCTTTCCTGTCTGGGCTGGGATCCTTGGTAGTTCTTTGACTTGCTCCCTGGGTGGCGCTGGAGGGATCCATTGCCTTCTCTCCCCTCTGCAGCTGTCTCACAGACTAAGAAACCACACCATTTGCAAAGGCTCTTGGGCAGCTCTTTTCACCTGGCCATGGTAAGTGCCAGTCACTGGCAGCAGGTCTCACTGAAGGGAGAGCAAGGCCAGAAGGCTTTGTGAGGTGGGGATAGTTCCTCCCTGGGCTCTAGGAGGGGAGTGGCTGGGCGAAGAAGAACCAAGAGTGGAAGCTGGTCCTGGAGGCAGTGGCAAGGGAGGGGGCATCTGGAAGCTTCCCTGGGTCCCACCAGCTCAGAGCAGCAGGGCCCGTTGCTGGTAGTGGTAGCAACCATTTCCCCTCATCATGACTGTAAAATATGAGATGACACTAGATTTGGTCATTAAGTAAATGGGATAAAGAAATAATTGGAAAATGGATCCCTGCCCAGCAAGAGTGGAATTGCTCCCTGGGCTATTCTCGTCTGTGCTGTGCTCTCTGAGTAATCTGCAGCAGCCAGGCAAGGAAGGATGTCAAGATCAGGGCAACCAGAAACTCCGCCTTGAAAAGGACCGGAAATTACCTGTTACAGAAACAAGAGCCTTTGTCTCCAGAGCTGGAGGAGGAGGAAGAAAAACTGTCTTTTGTCTCCCTGGGGGTGGAGGAGAGGGAAGGAAGGACAGGCACAGAGCGGCCTGAGTGAAGCTGAAGCCCAGCACCATCCCTCCTGGGAACAAATGGCTAGGAGGACAGATTTGCCAGGGGCCTTGGGCCAGGGGAAGCCAGAGAAGGAGGTTTGTGTGAGCAGCTCGCGTTTTTGTCTATACATTCTTTGACCTGCCTTTTGGCCTCTGCAGCTTATGTCCTTCTGGTCAGCACTCACCACATCCAACAAACCTAAGTGTCTCCTTTGGCCACAGTAGGGGCAGAAAACTGGGGTTACTGTCCAGCATGCAGTCCTGGGAGGAATGGCTTTCTGGTGGAGGCAGAGTGGGGAGGGTGGAAGGCAACCTCCCCTCCTCTGGAGACCCACATCCTTTCTAGAGAACTCAGTGTACAATCAAATGCTGACCTGGCTGTGCATGGTGCTGTGCACCTGGCATCCCAGGAAGTTGAGGCATTCTGCAAGTCTGGAATTAGCTTGGGAAACTTTAGTGAGACCTTGTCTCCAAGGTAAAGGGGCAGGCTAGGGCCGGAATGATAGTTAGACAATCTAAGCACTTGCCTGGCAAGTGCAAGGCCCCCAGCTCAATCCCTGGTATAGTACTGTATGCCATGTTGGTCCCAGAATGCCAGGCACATTGTGCCAACCCCCAAACCAGGTGTGGTGGTGTACACCTGCAATCCCAGTGCTGGGGAGGCTGAAACAGGAGGATCACTACAAGTCTGAGCTGCACAGTGAGACCCTATACCAAATAAAAGTATGAATAAATAAATGGTCCAGGGCTAAAACTTAGAGCTCCCCAGGTTCAAACCCTGGTATTACCAAAACAAAAACAATAAAAAACTATAACCTAGGGGCTGAACAACTTGAACCTAGCCTGTGGCTTTGTCCCTAACATCCTCAGCTAAAGTGGCACCTCTCACCCTCCCACACCACACTGTGAAATGCACCAGTCCATCCACCGCTGGCTTTGCTCTTTTGCTAGGACTCTGCAGCAGCAAGCTCTGTGCCAATGGCCTGATAGTACTTTAAGAGGTTTCTCTTCTTGGGAAAAGTCAGGGGTAGCTCCAATGGAGCACCTCAAGTTCCACCCAATACACAGGGCCACTGCATTTTCCCACACTACATTGAAAGGGAATAAACTGGAAGCTGATGGGTAGCAACCAGGTTATCGTGCTTACCTGTTTAAACATTGGGGCTCTTGGCACATAACCTGTAACTGCAGCTACTCGGGAGGCTGAAGGGGGAGCAGCATGAGCTTAAGGCCCCTCGAGCACAAAGCAAGAGCCTTGTCTCATAAATAAAATAAGATACAAATTCTGAGCTCTTCCTCCAAGGCCACAGAATGAAGATCTCTAGACATAGAAACTTTAAGTAAGTAGATGCTTGACCTGAAGAAAAGCTAGCCAGAATGCAGTATTCCAGCTGGGGAATGTAGCTCGGTGTGGAGCCCTTGACTAGCGTGTGTAAAGCTCTGGGCTCAATCCTCCCACTCTAAAAATATTAAACATTATATGCTGCATCGTTACTTAAACACGAATTGCCCTACTGTAATAGCTACATGCAGAAAGCGTTACAAGATTGTCCTTGGTTTTACAAAATGAAAAACACTGTAGTTCTCTAAACCTGATACACAAGGATTTTACGTTGTTAAACACTGAGAGCAAAGCAACTTAATAAAAGAAGGAGAAGAAATGTGCAATAATCAAGCCGGCAATGAAAAGGGAGATTTTTGGGCTGGGGAGGTAGCTCTGTGGCACAAATGCCTGCCTGGCAAGTGCAAGGTTGTGAGTTCAAACCCCAGTCTCCCCACCCCCCAAAAGGGAGATTTTATGGAATCAATCTTTCTTTAGCTGATTTCTCCATTTCTGTTTGATGTTGTTCATCAAGGAATACCATTGATCATTCAGGAAGAGAAAAAGAAAAAAGAAAATAAATAAATAAATAAATAAATAAATAAACAAACAAATAAATAAGATGGGACAGCTGTAGGCCTTAGTGGTTCTACGTCTACTTGACATGGTAGAGGAGCACAATCCTTGGACTAGACAGGCTGAGAGCCAACAGTTCCTAGAGGGCAGGATGAACATGGGCAGAATTCTTCCCTTTATGGGTTGAGCTCAGTAGAAAAACATGCTAGAGAAGGCATAAAAGCTACCAAATAGATACTTAGATGTGAAAACAAGAGAGGGCGTGCTCACTGTCCTAAGAATGTTCTATGTTTATAAATAGAAATAGATAAGAGAACTCTGAGTCAAACTAGATAGTATTTTAAAATTTTTGTAATACATGTGAAAATAATACACATTCTTATCAAGTAGATATAGGCCATTTACTAACACTAAGCACTGTGCTTCAAAAACTCTACTACTCTAAATGTACAAATAAACCCTATCAGCAATAAAATAAATGTCTACTGGTCATACAAAACTGAAAACTAGAAAGCAATGAAAATATCAGTACCCTCACCCATACCTATACATGTAACAATAACACTTCTAACATTGACTAGAAAAAAGTATAGCTTTAGGGCTACAGAGAAGTATAGAAACTTATAACTGAAAATAAATACAGGGGCCCAGAGAGATAGCTCTGTGGCATAAGTGCCTGCCTGGCAAGTAAGTGCAAGCTTGTGAGTTTGAACCCTGGTCCCCAAAAAAACAACAACAAAAAAAAACCAAACGAAACCAAAACAAACAAACAGAAAAATACAGATGCTTAAGTGTCTGATTAGTCAAGCCCAGGGACTGGATTTGATCCCAGGCACCACATGCTGCACTGGCCCTGGGGTATGGTGGAGTTCTCCGGTAATTCCAGTGCTTTGGAGGCTGCAAATAGGAGGATCACTAGGAGTCGGAGCTGCGTAGTGAAACTCTGTAATAAATACACTTTTTAAAAAAGATTTATTTTATTTTATTTTTGTCTTGTTTCAGAACTTTTGTTTGTTTATTTATTTATCTTTATGGCCGGCTCAGCCTGCCCTGAGGGTGGGGCTGGTGCAGCATGTGGTGCTGGGGATTGAACCTCGGTCCCTGCAGCCACCCAAGCTTTCCTAAGCAGGTGCTTTAGACCACTGAGCCATCCCGCCGGGCCCCTTATTTATTTATTTATTTATTTCTTTATTTATTATTTTTATTCATTTATTTTTCTTGTTTCAGAACTTTTGTTTGTTTATTTATTTATTTTTATGGCTGGCTCAGCCTGCCCTGAGGGCAGGGCTGGTGCAGCATGTGGTGCCGGGGATGGAACCGTGGTCCTTGCAACCGCCTAAGCCTTCCCTAAGCAGGTGCTTTAGACCACTGAGCCATCCTGCTGGGCCTGTAATAAATACACTTTTAAAAAATATAGATACAAATTGCAAACCTGTGGGTGAAACCCAAAAAAATAATTATAGATTAAAATATATTTATTAAGAAATAAGGAAGTTTTAATAGTGACCTGAATTTTGTTTTAAAGAGAATAAAAACCCAAATTTAAAAACAAGGAAATAGTAGTGTAACAATGTTTAATACATTGAACATTGTTATCTTTAAGTTAACTACTTTGAGTACAATATATAAACACTTGGTTGTCCAAGCAACATTGACACAAATCTTTCTTTCAGTGAACTAAAAGAAATTGGTAGTATAGTTATCTTAGCTATCTTGACTATCTTGTGTGTGTGTATGAGTGTGTGTGTGTGTGTGTGTGTGTATATACATACATATATATATATATATATATATATATATATATATATATATTTCTCCATTCCCCATCACAATTTATTTTTTCTTTTTGAATAGCTTTTCCCCATTTTATAATATCCATTGTACTATTGTATATATTGTATCTTATTTACTCTTTCAGCTTACACTAAGAAGACAATATGATATTTACACATATGGTATATTTAAATTGGGAATATCAAGTTGTATCCATTTATCTATGAAAGTCTCTGATTTATTCTTTTGGATGGCTAATACTCTATTGTATAAAAATACCACATCTTCTCTTATCTGTTCCTCAGTTGATGAACAGTTGGCTTGTTTCCAAGATGTTTACTAGTTGGGCTGTTATAAACATGGGTACACATGTATCACTGTGGTACAATGTTTTTAATTCTTCTGGGAAGAGACCTAGCAGGGCAATAGGTCAGTTAAATGGAACATCCAATCCTAATTTTTTGAGGAATTTCCACAGTGACTTCCACATTGGCTGTACCAGCCCACACTTCCACCAATAGTAGAGAAGCCTTCCTTAATTTCTCTACAGCCCTGTTATTGGTTGATTTCTAGATAATAGCCATTCTTTCTGGGATATCAGTGTTGTTTTAATTTGCATCTCTTGAGTGACTACGATGTTAAACTTTTTTTTCATATATTTATTTGCTGCCTATATTTCATCTGAGAAGTGTGTTTATCTCAGATGCCCATTTTTTAGTTGGATTTTTAATTTCACGGTCTGATTTTTAGTTCTTTATAAGTTCTTGATAGTAATCCTTTGAAGAACATCAGGAAACATTTTTTCTCACACTGTAGTTTGTCCCTTTTACATTGTTGGTGGTTTCTCTTGCTGTGCAAAAGTTTTTTTTAGTAGAATGGGATCCCAGGTATTGATTTTTGTGATAGTTCTTATGTGATTGAGGTTTTATTTATAAAGTCTTTACCAGGGGCCCGGCAGGATGGCTCAGTGGTCTAAAGCGCCTGCTTAGGAAAGCTTGGGTGGCTGCAGGGACTGCGGTTCGATCCCTGGCACCACATGCTGCACCAGCCCTGCCCTCAGGGCAGGCTGAGCTGGCCATAAAAATAAATAAACAAAAGTTCGGAAACAAGAAAATAAATAAATAAATAAATAAATAAATAATTCTTAAAAAAATAAAATAAAACTAAAAAAGTTTAAAAAAAAAAAAAGTCTTTACCATACCAATGTCCTCAAGAGTTTTATTTTATCCTCCAACAGATTTAATGTTTCTGCTTTAATATTTAGATCTATGATCCATTTTGAATTTAGTTTAGTGAATGTTGAAAGATATGGGTCCATTTTTAATCTTTGGCATGCACGCAGTTTTTCCAGCACTATTTGGTAAAGAAGCTGTCTTTCTTCCTATGAATGTGTTTGACACCTTTGCCGAAGATAAGATGGTTGAGTATTTCTGCAGTTGTTTTTGCATCTTCTAAGCTGTACCTCTGAATTTCAGGTCTGTACTTTTGCCAATAACTTTCTAGCATAATTTCAAGTCAGGGATTGTGATACCCCCTGCCTTGCCTTTGTTGTCCAGAACTGCCTTTATTATTCTAGGTCTTTTCTGGTTCCAAATGAACTTTAGGATAATTTTTCATTAATTCTGTAACATACGCTGTTGGAATTTTGATTGGAATTTAATCTTATCTTATTGAAAAGCTTTTGCACAGCAAGAGCAAACCAGTAGAGCAAAACAGACAATCCACAATTAAGAAAAAATGTTTCCTGGATGTTCTTCAAACAAAGGATTGGTATCAGGAACATAGAAAGAACTAATTAAATCTGTATAACAGTTTTGGAAGCATGGCGATTTTCACTGTACTGGTTCTTCCTATCCAAGAGCAAGGGATATCTTTCCATTTTCTTTTGTCTACTTGGTAAAGGGTCTCACTACACAAATCAGACTTGCGGTGACCCTCCTGTTTTCAGCCTCCCTAGTACTGTGATTACAAGTGTGTGCCATCACGCCTGGACTCTCTTGCTGGCTTAGCACACCCTGAGGTGAGGCTCACATCCATTTTTCGATATTCTCTTCAGTCTCCTTTTACAAAGTACAGTAGTTTTCCATGTAGAGGTGTAGAGGTCTTTTACACCTTCATTTGATTGACTGCTTGAATTTTTTTTTTTTTTTTTTTTGTGGGACCAGGGTTCAAACTCATGACCTTGGACTTGCCAGGTAGGCACTTGTGCCACAGAGTTATCTCCTCAGCCCCTTGAGTTTGTTATTTGTGTACAGAAAGGTTATTGGTTTTTGAGTGCTGAGTTTGTATCCGGCTACGCTACTGAATTTGCTTATTAACTATAGCAATTTTTAGTAGAGTTTTTGAGATCTTTATGCAGAGTATCATGTCATCTGTAAATAATTATAACGTCTTCCTTTCTGATCATTAGTTTTTCCTCTATCATTATTTGTTTTCTTCCTTTCTCTTGTCTAATTGCTCCTGTGCAAGTTTCTAAAAGTATGCTGAATAAAAGTGGAGACAGTCAATATTCTTTCTTGTTCCCAATTTTAGAGTGTAAGATTTTGTTTTTGGTTCATTTAATATGATTTTGGTTGTGGGTTTATTATAGATGGCTTTATCAGATTGAGATAAACACCATGGATTACAATTTTGTATAGGGTTTTCATCATGAATGCGTGTAGGACTTTTGCAAATACTTTCTTTCTGCGTCTATTAAGATGATAGTATGGGCTGCCGGGCGTGGTGGCTCACGCCTGTAATCCCAGCACTTGGGAGGCTGAGGCAGGATGATTGGTGCGAGTTCGAGACCAGCCTGGGCTACAAAAGTGAGCTCAAGGCCAGCCTCAACTGCATAG
>PVJA010052713.1:0-12216 GCA_004027025.1 Myocastor coypus
CCCCCCCTCCCCCATATAGACTTCTACTTAGCACACCATCATTTCTGGAAGTTTTGTTTACATCTATTTCCCTTGCAAGACAGAATTCCTTAAGAGCTGGCACCATTTCTCATACAAACATAGAACCTATACTGTACAAGAATTTTATTGCATTGGTCGATTAGTTTAGTATTAATAAACATTAATAAGCAATGACCTAGCACAATGATAACATTACATGGGTGACCTCATTTCATCCTTAGCACTGTGCAAGGATGGTGGTATTCTTATTTCCATCTTTATAGATGAGAAAAATGGGATGAGAAGCTAAGAGTATCTTTTTTGTTGTTGTTTTTGTGGGGCCAGGGTTCGAACTCACGACCTTGTACTTGCCAGTCAGGCACTTGTGCCACAGAGTTATCTCCCTGGCCCACAGGAATATCTTCCTTAAAGTCACATAGTTGCACAGTGGAAATGTACAACCAAGTTGAGATTTTAATGATTAAATAGTAAATGAATGTTTTTCAAAGAGAGAATGGGAAATGGGGCCTAGAATATTTGTGCATAAGGCATGGCAAGGCGGCTTGGCCTCTTCGGTGTCAGGCACTGTGCTACAGCCTTCGCAGAAGTGGTTGCATTTAAAATGACTCCAGCCTCATGAAATAGCCTAAGATGTAGGGATCGCAGTGAAGAAACCAAGGTTCGGGAAAATTAAATGTCTTGTCCCAAATCACAAGGCTGGTGGGATGCAAGTGTATTAACCATGACCTCTGCCAGCATTGTTCCTTTGACTCTTGGAGGAAGTTGTGGAAAGAGGAAAATAAAGACATTGTGAGGAAGAGGAGGAGGAGGAGGAGGAGGAGGAGGAGGAGGAGGAAAGGTTACCCAGAAGATTCGTCAGCAAATGTGAAACATCTGACAAAGTGGGCAGAATAATATGGAAAGCCATGGTGAGGAGGACCCAGGTAAACCAAATAGAGTAGATGGAACCCAGCTGAAGTTAAGGTACATGAATTTATGATGAACCTGTAAGAAGCCTGCCTCTCTCTCTCTCTCTCTCTCTCTCTCTCTCTCTCTCTCTCTCTCTCTCTCTCTCTCTCTCTCCCTAGCAAGTCCACGCCAAGAGGCTGGACTTAATCCCACCTAAGTTAGACCCGATTTGCACCTATATCAAGCCTGAACTTTCTCTATGATAGGAAGCTGGAGGCAACTTGTTATTGAACAACACTATAAATTCATGGCCACTAACCCCATGCGTGGCCTTGGACTGCTGACAACTGATCTTACTTTACTTCCTAAGTCCCTCCTCCGCCCTCGCATTCCTCAATCTCCCATCCTCACTTTCATCTGATGACCTCACTTCCTGTTTCATCAACAATCCAAGCAGAAGAAAAAGACCACCAAATCCCAATGGTGTGTTTAGCTGGGTACTCATACGTGGCCTCCCAGCCCCCGAGCGCGCTCATGCCTCTCCTTCGGCCCTGCTTCCCTTCTCAGGTGCACTCGGGCACCTACCCAACAGTTCCCTCATCTCCCATTCAGTCCTCAGCTTTTCTCTTCCTGTGAGATCATTTCATCAGACATACGGCACCATTTCCCATCTTAACACAAACAAAAGCACAAACCTCCACTTGAGTTTGCAGTTCCATGCCCGTTTAGTTGCCACCTTTCTTGGCCTAAAGAGTTGTCTGTGGGACCAGTGAGATAGCTCAGTGGTCTAAAGCGCCTACTTAGACAAGCTTAGGCAAAGCGCAGAGACCGCTGTCCAATCCCCAGCACCACATGCCATGCCAGCCCCACCCCCAGGGCAGGCTAAGCCAGCCACACACACACAAAACAGTTATCTGTCCTCACACTCCAATTCTTCTGTCCTAGTCCTCTCCTATTACATTTACCACTAGCTGTTATACTGAAACAATTCCTGTCAAGGTCACCAATTGCTTTCACAGTTTAGATGTCAGAACCCACTGCCACTCCTTAGCGTCTTTAGTCTATCAATGTGTGTCACATCTAATGTTGCCTTCTTCCCTAAATCTTTCTTTCTTTGACTTCTATACCATCATACACTGTCTTAGTCACTTTCTAGTCTGAGAAACACAATACCCGACACCAACAATTGTTTTGTTTTTTTTTTATGTATTTTGTAAAAGATCTCACTGGGCAGCTCAGACTCATAGTGATCCTTCTGTTTTCAGCCTCCTCAGCACTGAGATTATAGGTATGCACCATCACGCGCAATCTCAGTGGCCCGCTTAGCACACCCGGGGGCAGGGCTGGTGCAGCATGTGGTCCCAGGGATTGAATCTTGGTCTCTGCAGTTGTCTTAAGCAGGCATTTAGTCCACTGAGCTATCTCTCCAGCCCTCCAACATCAACAATTTAAAGGGGAAAACATTATTTGGGCTCACAGCTTGTAAAGGTTTCGGTGTATCAGCAGCTGGCCCCAAGGCAGAGTGGCAAAGCAGAGGTGACAGTCTATGGCATGGCAGACAGGAAACAGTCCATGGCACGGTGGCAGGCAGCAGAAAGCAACACGGACAGGTGACAGACCCTGCTGGCTGTGCCCTAGTGACCCTCCTCCCACCAGGTTTCACCCCCAACATCTCACTTAGCTATAAACTCGCTGACAGACTCATCCACTTGGGAGTATCACACCTGTGGTCCTGTCATCCCCATGCATGTGTGAGGCTTTGGGGGGACATCCAGATATAAACCGGTGCATAGGTTCCTATTTTTTCCTCTCACAGAATGTTCCGTCTCTGTCTTT
Organism: Myocastor coypus; assembly: GCA_004027025.1. Taxonomy (NCBI): domain Eukaryota; kingdom Metazoa; phylum Chordata; class Mammalia; order Rodentia; family Myocastoridae; genus Myocastor; species Myocastor coypus. The sequence goes on from PVJA010052713.1 coordinate 2,746, forward strand.
CTTGCCTGTTCATTTTTATCATCATAACTATCCATGTTTAATGCCCTCAACTTTAGAATGAAGTATGTGCTTCTCACAGCAACTGTGCTGTACTGATGATGCCTGGCTTAGCTATAAATTAGGCAGCTTTTGTTGTCAGCATAGCCCAGCTGGCTTCAGGAGGACTCTCGGACACTTGGTGGTGAGAAGGAAAGCCACTCCGGGCCAGCTGGGCCTCACCTCTGAGCAAGTATCAGCCAGTCACCAGCCCTCCTCTGTCCTCTGTTATAGCCTGTTCCTGCCATCGCACCGGATCAGCTGTCCTTCCTTTCAGCTCCGTGATCTTCTGTGACCCCAGCAACGGTGACTGCCCCTGCAAGCCTGGGGTAGCAGGGCCACACTGTGACAGGTGTATGGTGGGGTACTGGGGCTTTGGAGACTATGGCTGCAGGCCTTGTGACTGCGCGGGAAGCTGTGACCCATTCACGGGAGACTGCACCAGCAGGTGAGCCGGCAGTAAACATCCTGTACAGGGGTTTTGTTGAACTGCAAGCAAGTTGTTGTCCTGGCAGGCTTCTGGAGATTCTGTAGCTCGTTTCGCAAGATGAACGATTCTTCAAAAATAATTTTCTTGGGGCCTGGTGGGATGGCTCAGTGGTCTAAAGCACCTGCTTGGGAAAGTTTGGGTGGCTTCAGGGTCCGCGGTTCAATCCCCGACACCACATGCTGCGCCAGCCCTGCCCTCGGGGCGGGCTGAGCCGGCCATAAAAATGAGTGAATAAACAAACAAAGGTTCTGAAACAAGAAAAAAATAAATAAAATAATATTTTAAAAAATAATAATAATTTTCTTAACACACTACTGCTTTCTGGAAAGTGAAAGGATGGGGTACAGAGGATAAGGTTTGAATCTCTATGAATACTCTGATTTCTACTCAAGTTCCAAAGGATTCCTGAGTATGTGCTTTGGTGTTTTATTTGATTTTATCAGCAACACGGACCTAGACTGGCATCATGAAATTCCTGACTTCTCTCCTGTACACAACATGAGTGAATCTGCATGGGCCTGGGAGGACCAGCAAGGGTTTTCTGCACTGCGACACTCAGGTGAGACAAGATCACTGGGACCGCGTTTCCAGGTCTGCTCAGCAAATCTGACAGGCCAGGGACAGCATCTGGGTCCTGCGAGGGAAACTTTAATAAACTGTAAAACAAAAATAGAGCTGAGGACTATTTAAACTAACTTTTATTTGGCTTTGTCTTGTTTTCTGTTTATTGAGGTCATATGTAGTTAGTATAAAAATTTTCCAAAAAGAAAGAAAAAGAATGACCTCAAGTCTCATTAACCCTGCAGTTAAGACTTCGATGTATTTCCATCTCTAAAACCTACTACTGTGCATAGCTAAGAGGTAACTGAGGGGGCTGACAAGATAGTTCTATGGCACAAGTGCCTGCTGGGCAAGTACAAGGTAGTGAGTTCAAACCCTGGTCCCACCAAAAAAAAAAGGAGGTAACTGAGTCGGGCATGGCAGTGTAGCACTCCAGGAGGCTGAAGCAGGAGAATCACAAGTTCTAGTCGGACATGGACAACTTAACAATTTAGCTAGACCATGGCTCAAAATGAAAAAAAGGGGCGGGCGGGACTTAGCCTGTACTCAGTGTGAAGGTAGATAGATAGATAAATAGATAGATAGATAGATAGATAGATAGATAGATAGATAGATAGATAGACAGACAGATAGATAACCTTTTAATTCTTCACTCTTCAGATTTGATTTTCTATGAATTTCCTACCTATAATTATATACTAACTTGTAGAATTTTTTTAAAAAATAAATTCTTTAATTCATCCATCCAACAATTTTCAGTACTGAGAATTGGACCCAGGGGCTCTCAACCACCGAGCCACCCTCCCAGCTATTTTTATTTTGTATTTTGAGGCAGGGTCTTTCTCACAGTCCTGCGCACAGTGAGCCCTGGTATCTAACATGCCAAGCCCTTCTGTTTTATCCTTCTTTTTTTTTTTTTTTTTCTTGTTTCAGAACTTTTGTTTGTTTGTTTATTTATTTGCGTGGTCAGATCAGCCTGCCCTCAGGGCAGGGCTGGTGCAGCATGTGGTGCCGGAGATTGAACCGTGGTCCCTGCAGCCACCTAGGCTTTCCTAAGCAGGTGCTTTAGACCACTGAGCCATCCTGCTGGGCCCCTATCCTTCTTTTTGAAATTATCTTAGCTACTGGCTCTTCCTTGTTTCAGATGCTAGTTAGAGTCAGCTTATCGTGTCCCATAGAGAGCTCTGCTGGTACATTTACTGTGATTGCTGACCTTACAGGTCACTGTGAAAATGCAATAGCAATAGAATAACACTGAGCAGTTCCAGTTCCAAGCATGCTGCGTCTATGAATTGGAGCCCTCTGTAAGTCCTTTTAGTAATACTTTGTCACATTTCTCCAGACAGGTTTCACGTGTGTTATTTATTAAACTTACTAAGTTTAGTAATTTAATTTACTAACTTTATTAAATTTGCTCCTATGCCTTATAGATTTTATTGCTATTGAGAAATAGTCTTTCTAAACTATGTAAACGATGCACAGTAAAGGAGTGAGATTTTTTTTTATATTCTAATAATATATCCAGGGCTGGGGAGATAGCTCAGTGGTCTAAGTGCCTGCCTGGCAAGCACAAGGACCTGCGTCCTATCCCCAGTATCATATGCTGTGCCAGCCCTGGAACCCAGGCACACCATGCGGGCCACTGAAACCAGCATAGTGGTGCCCACCTGTAATCCCAGCACTGGGGAGGCTGAGACAGGAGGATCACAATGAGTCCAGGCTGCATAATGAGACCCTGTACCAAATAAATAAATAAATAAATAAATCCAGCAACCTTGCTGAAGTTATTTCCTAGTTCCAATAGTTTATACATTCTTTGATTTTTAAGTGTCATTTGAATTGGTCATTTTTTAATGACCATCATATCATTAGCAAATAAGGTTGGTGTTGTCTAATTTTTAGTTCTCATGCCTCATTTTTTTCTTGTCTTATTACATTGGGTAGAATCTCCAGTATAATATTTTCCCCAATGTGCTGGAAATGTTTTGAAACTTTTAGCAGTGTGATCATTTGATAGATTTTTGCTGTGTAATCTTTATCAAATAAAGGTTTTTCTCTTCTAATCCTAACTTAATTATAATGTGTTTTGTATTTAGCTGGCTGCATTTTCTGTCTCTTTTGAGAAAATCAGATGGTTCTCCTCCTATATCAATTAATGCTTTATATAAAAATTTGATTTTTTTCTAACATCAAGCTGTTCGTTTCTTGATAGGTTTTAGGCATTCGAATCCAGGGTGTTGCCACTGAGCTACCTCGTCAGCCTTTTGTTTATTTTATTTATTGATTGATTTTGTTTTTGGGACAGGGTCTTCCTAAGGCCCTGAGCTTCCCAGGTGGGGGCTCAAACTTGCTGTCCTTTCGTGCCAGCCTCCCACAACGCTGCACTACCACCGTGAGCCACCACACCTGGCTTGAAGCTGCCCCTATATCCGAGGATAAACCCTTTGGGTCCTGGTGTACTTTTATTCACCCACTGCAGCATCTGACCTGCGAAGAATTTTGTTTTCTGTTTGTGCAGGACTTTTGTCTGTTCATTAGTCTAATTTATGATACTGCCTATGTTTGGTTACATTAGAAATTCCCTTTCTGCTTTTTTTCTCCCCCTGTTCTCTGAAGTGACTTATATAAAAATGCAGTCACGCATCACTTAGTGACAGAGATATGGTCTAAGAAACACATCCAGGGGTCCTTTTGTGTGTGTGTGTGCAGGGTCTCACTACTAACTCATAGTGATCCTCCTGCTTCTATCTCCCAAGTGCTGGAATTACAGGCACGCACCCCTGCGCCGAGTTTCCATCGCTGGCTCAGCGTGCTGGAGAGCCCAACTGGCGTGGCAGGTGGGGCCAGGAACCAAACCCTGGTCCCTGAGCTTCCCTAAGCAAGCACTTAATCCGCCGAGCTATACTGCCTGCATTAGGCCCTCGTGGGTCCTTTTTTGTTATGCAGACAGCACAGAGTATATTTACTTTGCCATAGTAAGCTATGGCAGCAGCCTGACTGAGCAACAGTACCTTGCAAGCTGAGCAGGACCGACTGTGGCTCATCATCAAGGGAAACAGCACCGCAGCGCCTCCGTGGATGTTCATTAGAACTTACTTGTAAAATCATCTTGATATGGTGTTTCTGAGTTGATGAAAACAGTCGACTACAAACTCAACATATCTAATTGTTACTGTTATATTCTTGAGTTAGGGTTGATATAGTTTTCTGCAAAATTATTCATTTAATTTCAATTTTTAAAAATCTTACTGGCATCAAGGGAGACATAATATTTACTTTGTAAACTTCCTAATCACTCACTAGTTGGGTCTTCTGTGTGTCCCTAACCTTATATTTCTAAGATTTTGTCATAGTCTTAAATCAACATTGCTGACTTTAACTTGCATTTCAGAGAAGATTTTTCTGTTAAGCTGATCTAATGTACTTCATCTTTTTTTATTCATTAATTTATATTTCATTTATTATTTATTTATAAAAGTTGGCCCCTTGAAATATTTATAGAAGATCTCTTTTATTTCACAAATTCCTAATCTTTTTTTAAAATGTATTTGGTACAGGGTCTCACTACACTGCTCAGACTTATAGTGATCCTCCTGTCTCAGTCTCCCCAGTGCTGGGATTACAGGTGTGCATCTCCATTCCTGGTCTCGGTGGCCCACTCAGCGTGCCCAGGGGCAGAGCCGACCTGGCATATGGTGCTGGAGATTGAAACCCAGTCCTTGCACTTGCCTAAGCAGGTGCTTAGTCCAGCCATCTATCTCACCAATGCCTAATCTTATTTTTAAGTGTACTTTTTTTTTTTTTTTTTTTTTTTGTACTGAGAGTCAAACGTGGGACCTTGTACTTGCCAGGCAGGTGCTTAAAATACTAACTTATCTCCCTGGCTCAGAGGTTTTGTTTTTATTTCACTAATTTCTGATCTTATTTTTAAGTGTACTTTTTTATTCCTTTATTAGCTTTTGTGTGCTCCTTTTCGTGTGTGTGTGTGTGTGTGTGTGTGTGTGTGTGTGTGTGTGTGTGTGTGTATGTGTGTGTGTGTGGTACTGGTAATTGAACTTGGGACTTTGTGCTTTCCAGGCAGGCGCTTATCCCACTGAGCTGTCTCCCCAGCCCTAACTTTACCTTTTTATTCCTTTATTAGCTTTCGAGACTCATGGCTAACTCATTTCTTCTCAGTCATCCTCATCTCTGCCTAGATTGTTCTGCTCTTATATGCAGCATTTTCATTGCAGTACTAATTGCGCTGTGTTGTGCCTGTTCTTTCAGAACAAGGAGGGCACTTTGGATCTGTTCTGAGGCCACTTCTGAGATTGGCCACCTAATTTGCAGGGCTCGGTTCAAGAAGGAACACAGAAAGGCCTTGTTCAGAAATGGTGAAGAATTTCAGGGTGAGGCCACTGGGCCCCCCAACAGGCACAAGGCCATGCTCAGCACGGGTGTCCTGCTCACCATCACACCCCTTCTGGGTCTGTGGCTTGAAAGCCCAGGGCCTGAACTACCACACTTTTACTTTGGTTTTTCTTGTTCCTACTTCTTTTCATTAGCAAATAGAGCCTTACCCTATCTTCACCTGCAAAAGCAAGCCTTGTTGTGGTCCCCAATTACTTCCCTTTACCGAAAACCCTGGCAAAGGGTGCACTTGTGAGCTCTTTCCCCTCACACCTTCCTTCATTCTGATCCTCAGAGATGTGTATCAGATGTGGGGCAGAGGCTCTATTAGTTTTATGTTCTCTTATCCCGAATATTGCTCTCTGTTTGGAGCTGAGATTATATTCAAGTCTAAATTTGCAAATCTGTATTGATTGCCTATAGTAATTTCTCATCATTTTACCATGCAAACCTTTGAATATGCAAAAAATTTATTTTTTTAATTTAACATTTTTATTGTTTAAATTTAGCAATGGTTATATTACATATTTTCATCCTCAGATCAGTTTAGATTAATACATATAGGTATATAAGATTGATCAAACAATTAAACATTAACATTTTTAAATCAACATTACTTTTTTTTTTCTTTTCCCCTTTCTTTTTTTTGAAAGTTGACATATTGCATATTGTCTGAACATGCAAAAAATTTAAAGAGATACCCACTAAACTTCTCCACCTAAAATTCTAACTATCCAATGGTATATACTTTGCACCAGGGCAAAACCACATTGTAATATATTCCTGTAGAGAACTTATGAACTCTTCAAAAAATAAGACTCCAGGGGCCCAGCAGGATGGCTCAGTGGTCTAAAGTGCCTGCTTAGGAAAGTTTAGGCAGTGGCAGGGACCGTAGTCCGATCCCCGGCACCACATGCTGCACCAGCCCTGCCCTCAGGGCAGGCTGAGCCAGCCATAAAAATAAATAAACAAACAAAAGTTGTGAAACAAGAAAAAATATTAAAATTTAAAAAAATTTTTTTTAAATAATAAGATCTCAAATTTGAGGGGCCCGGCGGGATGGCTCAGTCAGTGGTCTAAAGCACCTGCAAGCTTGGGCGGCTTCAGGGACTGCAGTTAGATCCCCGGCACCACATGCTGCGCCAGCCCTGCCCTCAGGGTGGGCTGAACCGGCCATAAAAAAATGAGTGAATAAACAAACAAAGGTTCTGAAACAAGAAATAAATAAATAAATAAATAAATAAAATAAAAAATAAAAAAAAAAAGATCTCAAATTTGAGAAACAATGACACTTGCAGTTCTGTTTGCTTTTTCCACTTATCATAATTTTATGACAATATGCTTAATGGTTTTATATTAATTCACAACAGGAAATAAGATAGGGAAAATTAGATGATATCAAATTGTCACACTTATCATTTAAGCATTTGAGGAAGAAAGCAAATGTTCCCCAATAATTCTTTTTTTTTTTTTTTGTGGCAGGACTGGAAATTAAACTCAGGTCCTTGCATTTGCCAGGCAAGCACTTATTCTGCTGAGCTATGTCTCCAGTCCAGCCCCTTCCCCAATAATTCTTTTTGCCTGAATGCTTCTAGTTTAAACTTTTTTTTTTTTTTTTTTTTTGCCTTGCTGGTCTGAATTTTATAATTTTAACTTCAAAAACCACTTTGAAATTGTTTGTTTTACTTTGCTAACACAGTGGCTTTTTATAATTCTCCAATTTTTCCCACTAGACCAAATCTGTAATAAGCAGAGTTTCAAGCCTACTGGAGCCCTCATGCCAGCTGTGGGGAGGGCGGGGGGGAGCTGGGTGCACACCAGTCAAGCACTGTGCAGCCACCGGGGAGGACTCCAGCCTCTTACCTCCACCACAGCTGTTAAGCCTATGATGGCCCCAGAGAGCCTCTGCGGTTCACCTGGACGAGCTCCAGATGCAGCCAGGCTTGGTTCAGTTTCCTGTAACCACCAATATTCCCACTACACAGAGGACAGTATGCCTAGGGGTGGGGCCTTTTCTCAACAAAAAAGTGATGACCAGTTTCTTAAGAAAGGGAGCGGTCATGCTCAGATCTAGATGCCCACTTACTATCTACCATAAGTTTCCATGAAAAGCTTTTGGCTCAAAGTATAACACACAACAGCAACAAAACACCATTTGTCTTTTCAGGGCCAAGGATCAACCTAGGCCCTACACTTGCACTAGAACTATAAAAGATATAAATGTGCTAGTAACCTAGGTTGTTTGTTTTTGCAGTACTAGGACTCAAAATCATGACTTTGCACTTGCCAGGCAGGTATGTATGCTGCTGAGCTAGATCTTCCAAGCCCATCTAATTTAACCAAGCAGGGTTTTCTCCTCTTCCAGATTTGTTCTAAGAAAAAATGCTGGGAAGGCTATGGGTGTAACTCAGTATCAGAGCCTTTGTTGAGGATGCCTGAGTTGCTGGGTTCAGTCCCCAGTACTGAAGAAAAAAAATCTTGGTTGATGCCAACCCCATCCCCATAGAAGTTTTGAAGACATGATTGCATTGTGTTAGTAAAGCTGACCTGCAACTCCAGCCCTGATAGTAACTGGGATGGGAGGGCACACTCCCCATAGTTCAGGCTCAGCCAGAAATGTTTATGTTTAAGCTTTAAGCATACGAAGCTGGGGATATAGCTCAGTGGCACAGCCCCTGCCTGGCAAGCACAAGATCCTTAGTTTAATTCCCAGTACCCACGAATGAAAGAGAAAGAGAAAGAGAGAGAGAGAGAGAGAGAGAGAGAAAGGAAGAAAGAAAGAAAGAAAGAAAGAAAGAAAGAAAGAAAGAAAGAAAGAAAGAAAGAAAGAAAGAACAGACATGCACACGCATGCACACAAAAGCCACAGCTATGCTAAGTTACTACAATTTCTGAATCAGTGATTCTGTGTTTGATTATAAGCAACATTATCTATCAAATCACAATTGGTTTTAAGCACCCCTGGTTTCTCTTTTCCACCATTTAATTCCACCATGGTTTTCCTTCTGTAGCTCTTACTCTGGTTCAGCTGCTGTCTGTATGCTAAAGTCTTCTTCCGCATCACTCTCCACCTAACCAACCTCGCCAGAATTGTACTCTCTGCAAATGATTTGAGGTTCTGACTCCAGGACAAAACTGTAGAAGAAACCATCAGTGTGGTTCCTGATTTCCCTGTTTTCTGAGTTCTGGTTCTTTAGCTGCTTCTCCTTCATGCGGGTGCTCCACATCCTTGCAACAAGGAAGTTTAAAAATGATTGTCACCACCAACCTTTCCACAGACCTGCAAAACTCTCCTCCTCACTTCCCTGTGTCTGTTAGTGCTACATCCTGTCACCTCAGATGAAAATGTCATTCTCAAGACGGTTTTGTTTTATTTTTGTTTTTTGTTTTTTTTTTAAGTAATGTTCTTGGGGCTGGGGAGATAGCTCCGAGGCACAAGTGCCTGCTGGGCAAGTACAAGGTCATGAGTTCGAACCCTGGTCCCACAAAAAAAAAAAGTAATGTTCTTATTTTTTTATTTTTTTATTTTTTATTTTATTTTATTATTATTTTTTTTTATGGCTGGCTCAGCCTGCCCCGGAGGGCAGGGCTGGCGCAGCATGTGGTGCCGGGGATCGAACCATGGTCCCTGCAGCCTCCTAAGCTTTCCTAAGCAGGCGCTTTAGACCACTGAGCCATCCTGCTGGGCAAGGTTTTTTTTTTTTTAATTTTTTTTTTTTTTTCTTGTTTCACAACCTTTGTTTGTTATTCACTCATTTTTATGGCTGGCTCAGCCCGCCCGGAAGGCAGGGCTGGAACAGCATGTGGAGCCGGGGATTGAACCGCAGTCCCTGAAGCCGCCCAAGCTTTTCCAAGTAGGGCTTTAGACCACTGAGCCATCCCGCCGGGCCCAAGAATTTTTTTTTTTTTTTTTTTTTTTTTTTACGGAACCAGGGATTGAACTCACAACCTTGTACTTGCCAGGCAGGCACTTGTGCCCCTGAGCCATCTCCCTG
>PVJA010052714.1:0-12284 GCA_004027025.1 Myocastor coypus
TTTTGAAGTAGCCACTAAAATTATTTTTTTGGTTTGGGGTCACCGCAACATGAGGAACTGTATTGCGGGGTCACGGCATTAGAAAGGTTGAGAACCACTAGACTAAGTAAAGTAAACAAGACCTGATATTTAGGCCCCTTTCAATTGTTCGTCAGGAACTTAACGATAATGATAAAATTTAAACTAAGTCAGGGATTTAGCTCAGTGTTATTGCGTCTTCCTGGTAATCATGAAGACCTGATTTCGACTCCCCAAATGAATAAACATATAAAACTTGCACTTTATTGTCATATATGCATTTTGACATCTTGAAAATAAATACCAAAAATAATAACTACACATATTTCATAACCAGTAGGGAAAAATAAAGGAGAGCTAGCCACATTCCATTGAAGCAATTCTTTTAGGAAAAGAAGAAGGCAAAAGAAAAATTTTAACTAGATCTCATATATTAATTAAGAAATTCCTAAAGTAGAACGATGCATTTTTATACAATAGAGTACTACTCAGCTGTAGAAAAGATAGATTTGAGGTTTTCGTAGATACACGGATGCAGCTAGAAGACTCTATTGGTAAGGGAAATCAATCAGATCCACATGTGCAACATCGTATTACCTTGCTAGTGCGAGAACTTGAGAGAACGATGAAAATCTAAAAGATACAACAGATACTGTGAAAGGTGAAGAAATTGTTCAGTGGGTAAGAGAAACTGGGATGAAAAAAGGGTAATGACAGAAGGGAAAAAGACATATTTGGGTATCTATGTAGAATAGTTTGGATAATTGTGTTGTTGATATCTGCTGGCCTTTTGAAAGAACAGTTAATGCTTGATTTGTTTTTCTTTATTCTCAGATAGCTTTTCCCCCACCCCTCTTTTGAATTTCTTATGACTTCTTTGTTTTTTAACATTTCATGTGGTTATAACTGATGATGTGAACAATTAACTTGAAGATAGCCTCATGCACTACAGCCACCATTGTTGAATTCCTATTACTTTGTTTATTCAAACCTTGCATCATTTCTAACACTTTTTTCTTTATACATGTATTTTGTATTCTTTAAAAATAAAACAAATTAAAAACTTTTATTTGAAAGAAAAAAAAATAAAATAAACAGTAAAACCAGGCAGGGTTCGATCCCCAGGACCACAGGCTTCACCGGCTCTGGCCCCGTGCACAATGAGCCAGAACTGAGTCTGAATGTGTGATGCATGCCTGTCATGGAAGCTCTGGGAGGCTGAAAGCAGAAGGACCAGTAGGAGTCAGAACTGCCTAGTGAAGCCTGTATCCAATACATAAAAAATAAATAAAAATAAAGTAACATAGGGAACATAGTGCTATACAGAAAGACCCTTAAAACAAAGAAATACAAACATGCTAGGTACTAAATAGTGTGTACTTATATGAGTGTTAAGTAACAAAATGATGAAGACTTTGGACAAGATTCTAAAAAAATGAAAGCTGTTCACATCACAGCTGCAAAATGCATCTGCTAACAATGACATCAGGAAGACCTGGCATGCACCACCTGAAGGAGAAATGGCGCTCTCTCTGCTCAGCTTCAGGGACTCCAGTGCACAGTCATCTGGATCCACAGCAGGAACATCATTGCAGAAGGGCAGCATGGAGCAATTTGTGGAGGCCAGAAAGCAGCATGAGGACGAGTCTCAGAGAGGAAAAGGGCATTGACTGGATTCCATGCCCAAAGAGACGCTTCCATGACCATCCTATGCACATCCAGAATTGCGTTTCACTGATACTCCAGACACTTCTCAAGCCAGTCAAGCAGACAGCCTAGCTTAGCTATCATGCTTGTAGGAGGCGATCAAAACTATGGTGAGCATTTACACTGATGATCAGTACACTGAATAACACATTACTCTTGATTGCCTTGAAAATAGCCCTTTGTCCTTTGAACACATTTATCCCATCATTCTTGTCATTTTCCAAAGTTGTTCTGGAAAGTCCTCTTCTTGGAGGCTTTGATGTCCTCAATGGATTCAGTGTGGTTACCTTTCATGGTCATTTTAACTTTAAAGAAGAGCCAAGCATGGCACGGTGCCGAATTCAGTGACTAGGATGCATGAGGAGACACTATAGCATTCTTGGGCACCAGGATTTCCACTGGGCGACACTCAGGAACAGTGTAAGTTGTTCCTTCAATGGCACCTTGTACAGACAGTCAAGAAAGGAGGTTTCTAGAATGAATCCAGAGTGATAGACTGATGGAGTAAGGATGGTCACAGTAAAGCGGGCTACTCTGAAATTAAGGACAGTGTATCTTCTCACAGTATTTTTATTTAAACACTCACTGTATAGCTGGGAGTGGTGGCGCATGCCTGTAATCCCAGCACTCGAGAGGCTGAGACAGGAGGATCGGTGTGAGTTTGAGACCAGCCTGGGCTACAAAAGTGAGCTCAAGGCCAGCCTGAACTGCATAGTGAGACCCTGTCTCAAAAAGACACACACACACACACACACAAAAAAAAAAAAAAAAAAACCTAAAGCTAAAAATAAATTTGTAAAACATCGGAGGGAAAAATTACTCTTCTTGAATTCAGCTATTACAAAATGTGACACCTAAGACAGAGTGGTAGTGGTTTGAGAGTAATCACTGAGAAAAAAAAAATTGAGAGTTTAAAAATGAAACTTATGGCGAGTTAAAATTTGACAAGTAACCAAAGCAGCTTACCAGGGGAAAGAAAGAAAAAAATAATAATAAATACAAATAAAATAAAATAAACAAGGGAAAGATACTTTTTCAGCTTTGATTCTATTAGAAGTACATGTACACACAAAAAGACTTTATCACACATTATACACAAAAGCAAGTCAGATCTTAATAATAGATCTTAATATAAGAAATGTAACTTCTATGAAGATAGCTTAGGAAAAATGATGTTAAATTAGATATTTCCTTATATGTAATTCCAAAATAGTGATCCATAAGAAATTCACAAGCATGACTTCATCAAATATAAAATGCACTTTAATAAGGATAATTTAAAAAAGATATGTCATGTACTTGAAGAACATACTTGGAAAACATATTTGATAAAGGATTTTTATCTAGCCAGGTATTGTGGCACACACCTGTAATGCCAGCCCCTGGAGGGCTGAGGCAGGAAGACTGATGTGAGTTCAAGACGAACCTGGGCTACAAAAGTGAGCTCAAGGCCAGCCTGAGCTGCATAGCAAGACCCTGTCTCAAAAAGACAAAATAAATGAATAAATAAATAAATATAAATACAGAACTTTTGCCTAGTATATATTGAAAAACTCATAAAGTTCAATGATAACACAAAAGATTTAACTACATTTAGCAAGCTATTTGAGAACTGATTTCATTAATAACATAGGGACAATAAACATATAGTAAACACAGAAAGATACTCCATACCATTACTCACTGGAAAAATACAAATGAAACTACGTTGTCCATAATTTTATAAAATAGATAATAACAAATGTTGGTGAAGATGAGGAGACATTGAAAGCTCCTAGCCTGATGGGAATATAAGGTACTATAGCAATGTTGAAACGTATTTCATCAACTTGCTAAATTTTAAACATATACTTATTATCTGACTATGAAATTCTTCTCTGAGTTTATGTAGTCAACAATGAAAAAATTGATCCACAAATTTCCATATGAATTTACAAAATTTTCTAATAATAATAATGGAACTGAAAAGGAAATTCTGTTATTGGCGATAAAGTAGCAATACACATAGGGTTATATATGCATGTCAGTGGAGTATCATTCATCCATAAAGTGAAGCAAATTATTGCTGTAAACTACAAAATAAAAAATCTGAAAATATGCTTCATGAACAAAGTCAGACCCAAAAGACTAAATATTACATGTCTCTTTTGCTTGAAATTTCAAAGAAGCCTAAGTTCAACTAGATGGGAAGTATATGTTGAATCTCTTGGGACACATTCTGTTACAGTAAAAACATTCTAATAAGCATTGGAGTTTACAACAGAAAATGACTGAATTTTAGGGTACCTCAATAGAGCTGCTACATAAATTAAATGCCTACTGACCTTGAAGAGAAAAGTGATTAAAGCTGGTGTCTTGCTGAGACAAAAATACTGAGCATGCTGAGCTAAAGGAGAAAAGGTTTATTTCGGGTCACAGTTGTAGAGGTTTCAGTCAAGAGCCAGCTGGTACCATTTCAGAAAGGCACATCACAGAGGAAAAACAGTCCATGGCATGGCAGGCAGAAGGCAGTGAGTAGGGATGCAGCAGCAAACAACAGTGCCAAGCAGTGGCAACGGCATCCCTCTTTCTTTTTTCTTTTTTTTTTTTTTTTTCTTAAATACATTGAAATTTTATTTTATTATTTTATGGGAAATGCACTTGAAATGATAAATACAGTGTTTAGCTTTTTGAGAAATAAATTGACTAATATAAATTTATTTATATATATATTATATAGAAATATAACTCTTTTGAATTTAACCTCATAAAATTATTTGAATCTCCAATAAATTTCATAGAACTATGCATAATTATTATAAAACAAAGGACAGCTGATTTTTTGTTTTTTGTTTTTATTATTATTTATTATTTTTTACAATAGTTACTACATTGCATAATGTTGTCTTCATCATAGTTGTTCAGAGTACAAGATGCAGATATGATTTCTTGTCTAAATACCATTAGTACAGTGCTTTCTTTTCATTGCACAAAGAGAAAGTAGCTGTATATTTAGTCCAATAGTCTGTAACAGTAGTGGATTATCAGCTCATCTGGCATTATTGGGGGCTGTTGACTTGAGCCTTTTACAACTCAGCATATGACTTTACTTTTTATATCTAATGATAAGACTTTACTGCTGGATCATTAAGACCAAGATAAAGCAAGACCTATGTTACAAAAAATACGTAACTTTTGTATCTGAGGTCAGTCAGGTCCCCTCAGGGTTTACCCTAGAACCATGTACTGCAATTTGCAAAACTTCATCAGTGGAAGCCATCTGGATGAATCACAGCCATTGCTTGACCATTTTGCTCTTTGTAGAAGCTTGAGAGAATATTTTCTCTCTAGATAACTCTCCTTAGGCACAATGTACATTATCAATCACTTTCCTCTGTGTCTCTATAATTTGAACAGGAAATTTGGGACTCCAATGAATTATACACTGTTACAGTACAGGTTCTTTCATGTCCTGTTTTCTGACTAATCTTAAAGGGTTAGAGCCAAAATATTGGCTATACTTATATCCCTTCTTTTTCTCTAATTATTTGGACTGTCAAGTTAATTTGTTAACCCTACCGAAGAGAAGCTTAATGATATTATTCCCTATAACTTAGGCAGTTGAGCTTAACGTCACTATCTTTCTGAATATCAAATGCCTTAGACATAACATGAAACACATACTTTCCAACAACTGTTGATATTCTAAACTTTAAAACCCCTATAGAATGTAAAACAACAAATAAATACACATTGTCACACATAAATTTTTGAACTTAACGATTTACAAAATTATAGCTTGGCACGTCTATGGCCTAGGTATTTCCTTCTTAGCCTTCAGATAGTATTTTGGTCTTCACTTACTCGGCAAAGAATCCACTCATAGGTGAAGCATTGTTTTGTATCACAGAGTGTGTATCTCTCAGTCAGCTTACTGAAACTCCTTGGCAATTATAAGACAAAGGGATTCTGTATTGAAGTCTACACTGTGGTTTCCAACAATGAGACTATATCTATACCAATCCCCAGTTATTCACCAGTATGTAGCTAAGTCTGTGGAACATAATATGTGTTTAAAGGCTGGCCAGAAAGCTCAGCGGACTAAAGTGTGGAGTTTGGTCTTTCACATACCTTTCTGGCCCCACCCCCGGGAATTCTGAGAAGGCAATTAAGACTGGGTGTGGTGGCATGCGCCTGTAATCCCAGTGCGTGGAAGGCTGAAAACAAGAGAATCACTACAAGTCCAATTTGTGTAGTGAGACCCTGTAGACCTTGCTAAATACAAATAATAATAATAATAATTATTATTATTATTATAAATGTTTTATAAATACTCACTGAATTAAGGGATGAATGAAGAGGAAAAGATAGCTTGAGTTTTGAGGACAACATAACTAAATACTTTGGAGGTCCCATTCACTGTTTGGTAACTAAATGCCATGCTAAGAAAAGCCTTACTATATATATTGTTTCCAGTCTTCAGAATCACTCTTGGAGGTCAGGTCCTGACTTATATTTCCATTTTTAGAAGGGTAAAATTATATCCAGTGAAGCAAATCTCAACTGCTGAAAGATACGGCATCATAGAGATAAATAGACTGGATATATACAAACTTCAATACAAACTTCCAAATTTTACATCAAATCAATGGGAAGATATTGAAAGCATCTATGTTTCCTTTATTATTAACGTATTTTATTTCTATAATCCATTTATTCCATATAAGGAGCTTACATGTGTATATCACAATTAATTAAAGATTGTCTTTCATTTAAATTTCAACAATTATTCTTTTTTTTTTTTTTTAAACAACTGCTCTTTTTTTTTTTTTTTTTCTTATTTCTGAACCTTTATTTGTTTATTCACTCATTTTTATGGCCGGCTCAGCCCGCCACGAGGGCAGGGCTGGCGCAGCATGTGGTGCCGGGGATCAAACCGCGGTCCCTGAAGCTGCCCAAGCTTTTCCAAGGAGGCGCTTTAGACCACTGAGCCATCCCGCCGGGCCCTCAACAATTATTCTTAAAATTCTTTTCTTGTTTCAGAATGCCATGCAGGGCACCACAGTATATTTACAAGGCACATCTTCCTAGATGACTATACTGTGGTTATTTATTTGATAATTTTCTTGGTTCTGCTGACCATAAAAGTGTTGAGAAAAACAATGAAAGCAGGTTGTGGAAAGACCTTTGGCCTAAATTTTCCTAATCTTTTTTGCTGTAGTAAACTGGATATTTGTACTTTGGAAAAATAAAATTTCAGTGGCATCCACTATGGCTACAGTAACTATGACTGGTTACTGAAGATACTAACCTTGGAGACCTGGATTAAGGTGTTTTCTATGCTGGTAATGGCCTGTGTTTCCTTCAGCTCTTTAGAATTTAGAGAAGCAACAAGGCAGAGATTTGAGTATCTTCCTCTAGGTTAAGCATCTTATCATGGTGCTACCATTAATGTCCATTTCACATACCCCCATTTTTACCTAGAAGCTAGGGGACAAAGGACAATATGGCAAGAAACGATTTTGAGGTGTCCTTTACTTCTTGTATTGTATGTTTTCACATTCTATTGTTATCCACACTCTCACAGTCCCAGCAAATGGAAGATGGATAATACTTTATGAGAAGAGCGTATAAACAACCACTGATGGATGAGGATGAGACATGTGGAGACCCAGGTTTGTGCAGTCTTGAGGAGGAGAATGAACAGGTAGGTGTCTAACTCACATTTAGGAATGAAATACTGAGAAGTTTCTGTCAAGGGATCATTGAGGAACAGGTAGCAAAGGGAAAAGATCTTCTAAAAGAAGCTGAAATAATCATGGAAAAAAAAAAAAAAAAAAAAAAACAGAGCCCATCGCAAACCTGTCAGCAGGCATCCATTGGAGCACACCTCTGACCTCAGGTCCTCTATTCCTCTAGTCTATAGGAATTCAAGTAGGAGCTAGAAGACAAGGAAGTGCAAGGAGATTAAACACTGGAGAAGTGAAAGGTAGAAAGTATATATGGAGACAAAGATATTCAGTTCACTGGTAGTTTGCATGTTCAACGGAGGAGAGGAAGCAATTCAGTTTAGCACACAGCTTGCCCAGTGCTCATTCGCACAAGTCCAACTTGCGCCAGTACCGTCAGAGGACTCGGTGAGTTCCCAGACAAGCCCGTGTCAAAGCGCCTTTATTCTCATTGTTGAAATCTGTGAACTGTGATTTTTGTTCTTTTGTCTCAGACATTCAGTGTGATTTCACTTCCCTGCCATAACTTGAAACACCTGCAGGTACTCCGAGGGAGTTCTCTGGTTCTGCCTTCCCCAGACGAGTAGGGAGGATATTGTGACTGGTTACTCTAAGAGGGCATCAAAATCTAAGTTCTAAAGCTACATGAAAACACAAACTATTTTCTCCGAAAGAGAAGTAAGCCGATAGATCATTGACATTACATTAAGAATTAACATAAAGGGATTCACAAAGAGATCAAGATCCTAAGGAAAGAGACCAGAAGCAGAAGTGTAACTATTGACATCAGGACCACGCACAACAAACAAGCCGCTGAAATGCATAGGAATAATTCGAGGTACCCTAGGAGGGAGGCCAGTAAGATACAGATACACAATCATCTATTGGACAAAAACAATTGTCCTAAATTTAATCCCAGAAGAGAAAGTAGAATAAGAAAAAGACACTTTTCAAATGTTTCTTGTAACTTACAAAGTTAAGCATCTTACTTCACCTACAGCATTATAAAATAGAGATGATTATGCCCATTTAAAAGATGAAGAAGTTCAGACAGATTAAGTACCAGCCCAGAGTGACACATCCTAGCAAAGTGCCAGGTACACACTGGGCACTCTGCAAACCAACTCCAAGGAATATATCCTAATTAGCTTAAGTGCTCAGCCAATCTTCCAGAAATGACTCTAACTATACTTTTCTTCCCAGAACACTGATTGTGCACAGAGAGAAGCCAGCCAGGGCTCCTTTCCCATATTCCAGCCAAGAAGACTCATTCGGGCACCTGAATGGAAGTCATTTTTATATTCTCTAACGACTATAACTCACTTTCTATTACTTAATAACTATGATAAATAAAAGAGGCCCTGTGAAGCCAGAAAGCATTTGCAAATGGGCTGGGCTGGCTTGACAGATGGATCTGCAGCCAGGAGCAAAGACCAAAGTTGCTCAAAAGCTGCAGGTGTTGGCAGAAGCTGGCTTTAGAGTCATTCCTATTTTCTTAGATGGTGATAATCTGGGCTTTTTAACTGATTAAAAAAATGTAAAAAGTGCTGCTTGATTTTTTTTTTTAATTTATATGTGAGGATCAGTTCACTGATGGAATTGAAAGTGGGTTTTTTATTCTTCATACCTGGTTGCAGTTTCTTTCCTTATGGTGAAGAGTATTGAACACAATGAGAATAAGGTCATGGGCCCTGAAGGACTTAATGAAATTCATTAGAGAACATCCATCAAAGCTTGGATGGAAACTGGATAATCCAGCCTGAACTACAGCATTACTATTTCTGTATTGTTTACTCTGTTGAGTTTACAAAGTACTTTAAGTACTCTGAGGCACAAGGGACTGTGTTCTCCAAATACTTTGCCATCAGCAGCATAACCTGGGTTTGAAGTTAGAGAGACCTGGGTTTGATTTTTAATATAAGACTTTAAAATATATAACTTTTGGCCTGCTTTGTTCCTTTCCTTTTTGTCTGTCTTTTTTGAGAAAGGTTATCTGTTTTAGAATGTAACCTCTAGTGCACTAGTTCTCAATTTTAGCTTCACATTAGAATGTCCTGGGGAGCTTTTAAAAATATAGATGTGCAACCGAATTAAATGTCTATATGTGGGACCGAGGTATTTAAAAATACTACTCTAGTATTCAGTTAGAATAGAAAACTACTGCTTACCTAATCAGAACATTCAATTTTTCAGGAACAGAGAGGATTCCAAGGAACTCTCTTATCCTCCTGGGGATTAAGACCCTGAAGTGCAGAGACGTATAATTTTGCTCTGCGTTGTATCATTCACAATTTCTGAAACCTGAGGTAGAATACTTCCTGTCGTAGATAATCTGAGCCAAAGTTGCTAATAAGCTTCCAGAGAAGACAACAAAGTTGTAGACACCAGAGTCATGACGTAATAAGCCAGAGACAAGTACTTCGCATCAGTCCTGATGAGCACTCTGATTACCACCGTCCTTCCCCATGGATTTGACTTGAATCAACAGCCACCGTTTGCACATCTGCAAGTTTAAAAAACCACCTGACCTGGCTGGAACAGTTCCCAGTGACAACGGCAAGATGAAGTTGAGAGTGCTACCCATACCCCATCATTCAGACACAAAGTTTTGATAGATTTCAGAGGAAGTGAAACAGTTGATAGTTTGAATCCCTTGTTTCACAACACAGTCCTAAAATTAGCAGCGGAATCCTAGTGTGGTCCTCTGTGGCTTTTTCCCTTTAGCCTAATCCCATGGCCTGTTCTCTCCAAATCCAAGAAAGCCAGAGGCTGTGGGTGGATAGTGAGACCAGGGATGAGTTTCCATGGTAACAGAGTGAAAATCAAGTGCAGATCTTCATGTCCCACCTCTTGTCTTTGTGAGTGTTATCAGAATATCAATACTGGAGTTAGAAACATATGCGAACACCGATGATACTACTTCCTGACCGGGATGCTCGGGCCAAGTCACACTCCCCTTAAATTTCTCTGGCTTTTCTTGCTATCACACTAGGATGGTGAGCTAGTTACTTAGAATGTTGTTAGAGGCAATTGAGTAACTTAATGCACGTTGAATGTCTGGCTGCTCTCCAAGTGCAGAGTGAGGATTCCCCGGCTGGTGCTTTGCCTGTTGCTATTTTTCATGCCACAATGCTTTCCACCCCAAAAGACTGAATTCTCCAAGTTCCTGATTTTTTAAGGACTGAATAACTTCAAACTGATCCTCTCTCTCCACTCCAGAAAGCCCAGTCTTTTTGCACCAGCATGCAAATACACCTGAGTTTACCAGATGGAAAACCCAATGTGAGGCAAGCCCCCACTGGTGGTACGGTGCTTGCAATTAGGGCATCAGGCTTAGGGACATCTAGACCTGATTTACAGTCTCCAGAAGACATGGCAATGCCCTTTGAAATATGTTAATCAGGAAAAAATATTTTACAAAGAAAGGGAATCAGAAACTTGAACATCTTCAGAGCTTTGCACCTGGAAATGGAAGTGTACTTTTCCCTTAGCCCGACTGAGAGCAGTTTGGCCTAGAGAAATGGCTCGTCACATAGCTGTTTCTACCTCCACTGTCTTGCCCTAGATCCACCCTTTCTATCATCATCTCGCAGGGGATCCCAGTGTGCTACAGTAGGGGTGGACCCATGTGCCAAGGCTCTGGGAACTCCAACCCATGCGCTGTCACCATAGGTGTTTCTTCCAGGACAAGGTTTCTGTGAGCTACAGGATGCAGCCTGAAAACAAAACCCCTGCACTTTCTTCAATAAATGCAGCCACAGAGGAGAGAAGAATAAGCTCTCTTGTCCCTGGGCTGTCTTCTGACCTGGGCTGCTGAGTTATAGGGCCTCTTCCTTGCCCTTGGTGCGGTCCTTGTTGACCACCACCAGGTGGCACCGCAGATTAAAGTGAAATGCCTCAAACCTGCTTGCCTGTCCAGGTGAGGCTCTGGAATTCCTTCTGCATCTGAGAGTCAAGAGGACCTCTAAGGCAATCTGATCATTTTGCAGATGGTAACACTGAGTCTCAGGGCAATATATACACTGCCTGACTAATTTGTGAAGAATGTAGGTCTCCCAAGCACCTGTCACAAGGAAACGATGTTCCGCATTATTAGATACAGAGGTAATGGAAATTGCTCTTGTATTTAATGAAGTATAAATTGTATCAGTTTAATTCTCATAAAGAAAGCTTTTCTAGTGAGGTAGGAATAGTACATCACAATGTAAACACTATGAAAACAGGGACTGTGTCCATTCCTCTTGCTAGGAAGATGGTGGAGTTGTTTCATAAAACATTGGTGCATAATGTCTGATATATGCAGATTCCCTACTAGATTTGTTCAGCTTTTGCGTAAAGTCTAAGGTTAATGAAGACAGCAATTATTTTCCTCTTTCATTTATTCAACTAACAAGTGGAAACTGAAGCCCTCCCAAGCATGGTGACCACTCTCTCTCTCTCTCTTTCTTGAGGCCTGGCCCTCATTTGGGCCTGATGAGATACAAAGGCAATGTGCACGCACTGTGTTGAGCTCTTGAATCTGCTGTCCACTCTCACACTGACCTCTGGAGACTCTTGGCTTTCAGAAAGCCCACAGGTGGATCATGGATATCTGGAGTCTCCTTATTCCTTCTCTGTCTCACTTGTCCCTCTGCAGACATAAGAAGTCAACTTTGTTGCTGATTTTTGGAGAAGCAGTGTAGACTTTGAAATCTAATGTCAGAACCCCATCCTTTGGATGACCAATCCTGCCATCATCTTTCTGTCGCTGTGTGGCACAGGAGTCACTTCTCATTATAGGTTTGTTGCTCCCTGTAGCACCTGAAGAAAGTCACTTCTCTTCAGGCCTGTCTCCTAATATTTATTTATTTT
>PVJA010052715.1:0-12278 GCA_004027025.1 Myocastor coypus
TAGCCCAGGCTGGTCTCGAACTCGCACCAATCCTCCTGCCTCAGCCTCCCGAGTGCTGGGATTACAGGCGTGAGCCACCACGCCCGGCTTATGTTTCTTTTAAGTAAAAATTTACATTTAGGAAACAGAGTTAGCCGAACTCAGCACTGACACCTACTGGAATAAATTGAAAAATCCCTAAAACCACCTGTAATGATTAGGTGTCAACGCTAGGAGATACTAGTTTATCTATTTGTTCTTTTGTTTTGCTTGTATTTTATTGACCCTAATGCGTTTGCAGAGTGTTGTTGTTGTTGTTCTTTTGTAGTTTTGTTGTTACTGTTGTTTTACAAGCTCCTCCAAGAGATACATTCACACCACTCCAAAATAATAATCTCCTTACAGTACTTGATACCTAATGTGTTTTCACCAAATATGATGAACAGTCTTTACTCGGTTAAGAAATAGTACACACTTCTTAATTTCTTTTATCATTTATTTATTTATTTATTTATTTACTTACTTACTTACTTACTTACTACAGGATCTCACTGCACAACTTGTATCTAACATTTTTTTTTTTTAAGGGGCAGGGGAATGTCCAAGATTTAAAAACTAGATATGGCTGGATTTATGCTCTCAAAACTTACATATCTTGTCAGGTGTGCTGGTGCATGCCTATAAAGTCAGGCTGAGATAAGAGGATCAAGAAAATTCAATGCCAGCCTAGGCTGCATAGCAAGTGCCTGTCAGAAAAGAAAGAAGAGAAGAGAAGAGAAGAGAAGAGAAGAGAAGAGAAGAGAAGAGAAGAGAAGAGAAGAGAAGAGAAGAGAAAAAAAAGAGAAAAGAAATTAGGTTTGCAAATCATGTTGAAAAGTACCTTCCACCTAGTTTTAACTTTCCTGCCTTGATGTCACGTATACAGCTGAACAAGCAGACCACTGTGGAGGACACCCCAAGACCTTGCTTCCTCATGCTCCAGACTCGCATAGGCTCACCCCAGCACAGACATTTTGGGAAAGCAGTTCAGCATGGGCTTAATGTAGTTTGTCTGGACAGAGGAGAGAAGATTCAGGACACCAGCTCAATAGTGCCTAATATTAGCTCCTTCTGCACAGCTTTGGTTGTTACCTGTAGAGTCATGAAAAAAAAGAACCTATCTGTCCTGGCTGTCAGGGTCCCCTTAGGACTCTCTAGCACTGTGTGTGCTTATGAATTGTCTCAGGATCCAAGAAACATTTGGGGTTTTCTAGCTACTCTGGGATCTTCCTCACAATATGGGGATAACAGTCAACCACTCTGGAAAAGATACTTTCCAGAGGTTGAGTTTCTAAAAGTTTAGTTGCAGGTGCCAGTTTGCTGGTGGTCAACAAACTTGGAAGTAATGTTAAATAGGGGGTGTGACTAGTAGTCAGGTTCCAGCTTGGACTCATGAAATGTAAATACCCTACCTCCAAACTGCCAGGATTTATTTTTTCCAGTATTTTCACTGACAGGGCACAGAGTCAGTGCTCTCTGTGCTATTAAAAGCAGAATTCTTGGGCCCGGCGGGATGGCTCAGTAGTCTAAAGCGCCTGCTTGGGAAGCTTGGGCAGCTTCAGGGACCGCGGTTCGATCCCCGGCACCACATGCTGCGCCAGCCCTGCCCTCAGGGCAGGCTGAGCCGGCCATAAAAATGAGTGAATAAACAAAGGTTCTGAAACAAGAATAAAAATAATAAATAAAATTAAAAAATAAAATAAAATAAAAGCAGAATTCTTGTAATCCCAGCACTTGGGAGGCTGAAAACCAGAGGAGCTGTGTAGTGAGACCCTGTAACAAATACATATTTTAAAAAAATTTTTTAAGTGGAATTCTTAGCTTTTTTAGGTTTAATCAGGTTAGAGAACCAATTCCAGAAACCCCAATGCTGCTCCCATAGGACCACTCCTGATAGCAAAATCTGTACTATTCAGGGTTCTCCCAAAGAGTAGAACAATACAGCCAGGGCATATAGATGAAAGAAGACTAAAAAAATAAATAAATAAATAAAATTTAAAAAAAAAAGAAAGAAGACTGACTAGGGTAACAGGCTCACAAGCTCCCAGCTTCGGTGTGCAGACTAGAGACCCCAGGATTCCAGTAGGATTTCCATCCACATCCAAGACCTCAGACCTGCGAAGTCAAGTGGTGTAACTCAGGCTGAAGCCACAGCCTGCAGACTGAGGGGCTTCAAATGTAGGTCCTAGCATGCACAGGCCGGAGAGCTTAGCATTCTGATGGCCAAGAGACAGAGAGCATCCCAGTTTGAGAGACAAGAAAATGCTTTCATCGCCCTTGTTTTCTTTCTTCTATCCAAGCCCCTACTGGATGCCTGTCCACAATGAGGGTGGATGTAGGGATCCATAAATGTCCCAACAGGTGGATCTCCCCACTTAGTCCATTCAATCGCATGCAAGCTCTTGGATACATATTCAGAAATAATGATTTGCTTATTTTTCATTTACAGTAATGCCTCACTATCGTGCAGTTTGACTTTTGCAGACTGTTTCACAGGCTTTCAAAAAATATTAAATTATCACAGATTTTTCGCTATCTCATGGGATTTTGCAATACCTTACAGGATACATATGTTGCTCAAATTACAAGTAGGTTTACAAGTAGAAAATGGCTAAGAACATTACAAGTGTTTTTAAAAGTATGCAAAAAAAATTATAAGAGTGTAGGGTTTATAAAGCCTTAAAATATGTATAAATACTGAAATAAGTATAATGTCACTACTTCGCTGATTTTCACTTATCCTTGCGGTGTCTGGAACATAGCCTCCATGATAAGTGAGGGATGACTGTGTATATCTTTTGCGAATTGTATTAACATTTTTCTAGTAGCAAAAACAAGCACTGATCAAAAGTACAGTGTTCACTTTTTGTTTTTTTTTTTGTTTGTTTGTTTGTTTGTTTGGCTGGTTGGTTGGTTTTTTTAAGAATTTTTTTTTTTTTCTTGTTTCAGAACTTTTGTTTATTTATTTTTTATGGCCGGCTCAGCCTGCCCTGAGGGCAGGGCTGGCGCAGCATGTGGTGCCGGGGATTGAACCGCGGTCCCTGCAGCTGCCTAAGCTTTCCTAAGCAGGCGCTTTAGACCACTGAGCCATCCTGCTGGGCCCCACTTTTTGTGTTTATTAGTACACATTGGCAGTACATAAATAATAACTACATGTGATGGGGAGCTGGTGCTCAAACGTAACACATCCTCATTCTTCTTAGTTCCACTGCCCCTCACCTCCCCTCCCTAGAAATAATGATTTAAAGCCAGGCATGGAATGGGGCTGGGGAGATAGCTCTGTGGCACAAGTACCTGCCTGGCAAATGCAAGATCATGAGTTTGAACCCTGGTCTTGCCCCCCCCCAAAAAAAAGGCAGGCATGGTCACACATACATGTAATCACAGCAATCTGGGACACTGAGGCAGGAGGGCTACAAATTCAAGGCCAGCTTGGACAACTAAGTGACTTTGGTAATACTTTGTATTAATTTTTTTTTTTTTTTTTTTTTTTTTTTAGACAGGGTCTAGCTATGTAGTTCAGGCTGGCCCTGAGCTCATGGACATCTTCCCTCTCAGCCAGCCTCCTGTGTGCTGGGATCACAGGTGTGCTCCACCACACCTAGCTTGTTTAATTTTTTTTAATTTATTTACTTATATTATGGCCAGCTCAGCCTGCTTTGGAGGTAGGACTGACGCAGTATGTGGTGCCAGGGATCGAACTGTGGTCGCTGTGGTTGACTAAGCTTGCCTAAGCAGGTGCTTTAGACCAGTGATACATTAGATAGATGGATAGATAAGATATATCTATATATAGAGAGATATATTGAGATTATTGCCTATTTAATGTGTACTCTTTACTTTTCTTTCCTTTTTTTTTTTTTTTTTTTTTTTTTTTTTTTTTTTTTTTTTTTTTTTTTTTTTTTTTTTTTTTTTTTTTTTTTTTTTTTTTTTTTTTTTTTTTTTTTTTTTTTTTTTTTTTTTTTTTTTTTTCTTTCTTTTTTGGTATAGGGAATTGAACTCAGGACTTTGAACTTGAACTTGCCAGGCAGGTAGTCACTGAATTATATCTCAGGCCCTAATGTGTTTTCTTGTGTGTCAAAATTCTTAAAAAGATTTTGTTTTCCTGTGACATTTTTACACTTTCAGTTTCTATTTTAAGTTCTGAACCCATCTAAAGTTTATTTTGTTCACTTATTTTTAGTCTTTTTGAGACAGTCTCACTATGTAGCTCAGGCTGGTCTGGAGCTCACTTTGTGGCCCATGCTTGTCTTGAACTTGCAATGATCCTCAGCCTTCCCAGTGCTGGGATTACAGCTATGAGCCACCACACCCAGCTTTACTGTTTAATGCTCCCTAATGCAGAGGGAGAAAATCAAACCTGCCTTCCATGTCTAGATGTTTACTCAATTAATATGAATTCAGTGTGAGCTTGCGCTAATCTAGCACAATGCAGGCTCTCACAAATATTTGCTCAGTGAATAGCATGTATTTATATAAGTAGCATACTTATATATGCTGGTGATTTATTCATCCTACAAAGATACACAGGGAACCTACTGCATGTAAACACTACACTAGGTGCTGCTGAGCGCACTACTATCTCAGGCCCAGGAAGCCTGTAGTCTGGAATTGAAGATTCCTAGATTCCTATTATGTAAATAGCCACTTAGCAACACAACCTAAATTTCCTCTCATGAATGCCCGAATGTGCTGCATGAAATGTAATGTCTTTTACAATCCAGAGCTGATGTCTCAAGAAAGGGTTAGCCCAAGCAGGAGAGTTAAAGCAGGAACTGAAGAGGCTCCCTAAGGAGACTCAACCAGCTAAGAAACAGAAAGTGAATTCCAAAGGGGGCAAGTGACAAGCCAATGGGCAGCTGTATTTAATGGCACTGCCAGGTATAGAAATCCATGAAGCATTTTGGGAAGAATAAATGCAACACCCTAGACTTGAATTGCAGCCCTATTTGGTCTAACCTATAAATTCATGGGCAAATCTCTTCATTCTAACCACACCACTTTTCCTTGTGTATGAGAGGGGAAGCAGAATTTCTGTAAACAGTTTCAGCTCCAAAAGTTCAAGAATCTTGGAATGATGGCGCAGGCTTGTAAGAAGAGTAGACTTGTCTGACCTAGAGCATTGGAAATGGATCCTGGAAGTATTTTTTTTGCACTGGTAAATGTCATCTAAAATGTTGCCAAGCATGGTGGTGCACACCTATAATCGCAGAACTTGGGAGGCTGAGGCAGGAGGATTGATATGAGTTTGAAACCAGCATGGGCTACAAAAGTGAGCTCAAGGCCAGCCTGAGCTGCATAGCAAGAACCTGTCTCAAAAAGACATAAATAAATAAATAAATAAATAAATAAATAAATAAATAAATAGCAAGCCAGGCAAGGTGGCACATGCCTGTAATCCCAACACTTCAGAGGCAGAGAGAGGATGATCACCCTAAGTTTGAGGCTAGGGCTCCGTATTGAATTCAGGACCAACCTGAACTACATAGTGAGACCCTGTCTCAACACACAAAAAGTTTAGAGTTCAATGATAGGACATACTTGTGCAAGCCTAATTTGACTACGGGGTGGGTGGTAGATCACTGTATCAGCCTCCTACCTAATATTCTTGGCTCAAGCTTTTGCTAAATCCAAAATAATCACTTTATCCACCACAGAAACTTTCCTGAATAGATCTGAATTTTATGGTGATGTCTGTCTATATTCCCAGTACTCTGGCCAAGTTGAGGCAAGAGGATAACAAAACAAGTATGTAAGTAAAAACGTCTTCTAAAACTTTGAGGCTGAAGTATAAAGGCTTCAACATAGCAAACAAGTTATTCTGTTTCAGTCTCATATCTCAGCAGTGTGGATTGAATGCAGGGGCTTTACACAACTTTGAACAGCTGTTTCCTTTTATTTTTGAGAAAAGTGCTAGGTCCTCACAATTAGGTCTTCCCAACTGAAAGAGAAAAAATTTCAACAGACCAGTCTGTTCCAACAGGAAAGCCCCTTCACTCACCCTGAGAAAAGAAAATCAGTGTTTATCAGGATGGCTCCCAGGCCTGGTTCTTAGGTATAAGAGAAATTCAGGAAATCTACAGAATGATATGGTATAAATCAGAATACCACTGTCATCCTGCGCTTCCCTGCTCCCAAAGAAGTGCCAAAGATGTTTCAGAAACTGAAAAATTTCCATCTTCCTCAGTGAAACTCCCCCGCCCATCCCTAGGCTACTGTATAAATCTAATTCTCTTGCTTTGTTCACTGTCAGTGGCCTTCTCCCCTTTGACCAGGTTGCACCCAGCCTGAAACAAAGATATCACCGTTTGTTTCCATTATGCCTGTCCTTGTGGTCCTGGTCACTCCTTAGGGTCTAGCCTGACAAAAAGGTTTCCCTAAGTGTCTAAATTGCCCAGGCTTGGCTCAATATTTTCTGGCCAGTGGGTGGGTGTTGAGACAGGATCTCACTGTGTAATTCAGATTGGCCGTGAGCTCACTAGAACTATGTACTCCAGGCTGGCTTCAAGCTCTCAGCAATCCTCCTCTCTCAAGTCTCTCCAAGTACTGGGATTACAGGTCAATGCCACATGCCTATCAGGCTCAAATTTTTTACCTTTCTGCCTCAGCTTCCCAAAGTACTGAAATTATAGGCCATGCACTATCTTGCCAGGCTCTTATTACATTTTAGATAATGCTTACTGTTGTAAAAATACCTCCAGGATCTATTTCCAATGTTGTAGATCAAATAAGTTTACTCTTACCCCATAGACCAGGCTCTTCTTGTAAACTCTCCCCTAACAATGTTATCACTTCCAACCTAAGTGAACTACAAATAAATTTCAAGGACACAAAAGGAAAAGTCAGAGATTCAATTTTGTGTTTTATTTGGGTTTCTGTAAACGGAATTGAACTCAGGACCTTGTACTTGCCAGGCAGGCACTGTGCTGCAGAGTTATATCCCTGGCCCTCAATTTTGTTGAATGCTTAGTAAATGCCAGAAACCCATGGAAGTAAGTGAAATACAATTTTAAGAACACTGGGAGTTTACAAAAAGGAAATGCATCATGGTAAAGAATGCTTAGTGGAAACTGAACTGGGTTTTGAAAAATTAATAGGATCAGTTAGAATGAACAAAATAGAAAGTGGTAAATGAGTGTAGCAATGCAGGCCTGGCGAAAAGGAGAAAATGTACAGAAGAAAAATAAATCTACATGTTATTTGATTCCTTTTGCAAAAACTTGCAGCTGTAGCCAGGCATGGCGGCCCACGCCTGTAATCCCAGCACTCGGGAGGCTGAGGCAGGAGAGACCAGCCTGGGCTACAAAAGTGAGCTTAAGGCCAGCCTGAACTGTACAGTGAGACCCTGTCTCAAAAAGACAAAAAAAAAAAAAACAAAAACGTGCAGCCCAATTTTTTTTTTTTTTTTTAATCTTTTTGAGACAGGGTCTCGCTATACAGCTGAGGCTGGCCTTGAGCTCACTTCTGTAGCCCAGGCTGGTCTCGAACTCGCACCAATCCTCCTGCCTCAGCCTCCCAAGTGCTGGGATTACAGGCGTGTGCCACCACGCCCGGCAAGCCCAATTTTTAATTCCTGTGAATTTCTAATTCCTAGTCTCAAAGGGCAGTTTGTATTTGTATGACAGCAAAGAGAAAAGTGTACAGTTCAAAATACCAGACAGTTCACAAGAACATCAGACAGAGCTGGGTGTGGTGGTACACACCTCAGGCAGGAGGATCACTGAGAGTTCAAAACCAGCCTGGGCTACAAAGTGAGCCCAAGACCAACCTGAACTGCATAGCCAGACCCTGTCTCAAACACAAAGAAATTAAAAAAAAAAAAAAAAAAAGCAAGCAAGCAAAAAATAATCAGAGCCAAGTACTTCAGCCATGAAAATTAAGAAAAGAGTGGGAAAACAAAAAACTCAAAAATGGATAGGTATTTATTTTACAATGAAGTATTGTCTTCTTTCATATTTTAATAGGGCAACTTTGTGTTTTGTTTTTGAGACAGGGTCTCACTCAATCACTAAACTTGAAAGATGAGCTTGAGCCCAAGAAACACATCTTAATGTAATTTCACAATAATGAAAATACAACTCAGTGTTTACAGGTAAGGCAAGGGAGGCGCTCAGGGCACAAAACTGAGGGAGGCACCTTAGGAGCCCGACAGCGAGCACCTCCTTCAAATTTGCGCGCCAGGCCTCGCCCTCGCACCAGCTCAATAAATGGAAGACGGAGCCCGAAGAGCTCCTGGGGCTTGGGGCGCCTTGTGAGCCTCAGCTAGGCGAGGCCGCGGCTGCAACCCGCCCAGCTGCCGCCTCCAAGCGCGATTTGCTCGACCGGAATTACCACCTCTGATCTTGCCTGTCCTCCGCTGACAAAGGATGGGGTAAGAAAATAAAAAATGTCCTTTCTAGAAATGTCGCGCCCTCGCCAGCTTTCTGGACTACTCAGACGTCCCAGGTCCCCTTCCCAAGAGACTGAAGGAAGGAGTTGCTTCCCTGGGAACTTCGGCAGCCAGAAGTGGACGGTTGAGAACCGCGCGGCGCACACCACCACAGCCAGCCATCAGGGCGCGGGGACTTACGCGGCGCTCTTGCCGAACGCCTGTTTCAAAATGCTCGGGCCAAGCCCTCAGGCTGTTGGTATCTGTGTCACGCAGGGCCGAGGCCACAACGTGGTTTCTGGCTCCACCCAGAGGTCGCGCGGAGTCCGCAGGACCCCACACGTCCGCGACGACTGCACGAGCAGCGCAGGCAAATCCGTGGGCAGCCCCAGGCGCTGAGGACCCCGACAGCGAAGCGAGGAGGCGGGAAGGGGTAAGTTTCAAAGCCGGGTGTAGCTGGGAGGCCGCTGCTGGTGAGAGATGAAGCTGCACTGTGAGGTAGAAGTGGCCAGCCGGCACTTGCCAACGTTAGGGTTGAGGAGCCGAGGTAAGGGCGTCCGCGCCGTGGTGAGCCTGTGTCAGCTGCGGGCCCCAGCGAAGGGCGAACCGGGCCGCCCGCACTCCGCCTGCCTGCTCATCTCCACGATGAAGGACAAGTGCGGGACCCGTTATGAGGTACGCGGGCCTCTTCCGGGACCCGGAGGGTTCGTCCTCAGGCCTCGCGTCAGCTGTTCCCCGCTCTGCCTGGAGTCCACGCCTGAGCCCCGCGCCTGAACTAGGCACTAGGGTCCAGCGTCGCTTCCTTCCGACCCTAAGGAAGAAAGCTTTAGAGTTCATCTTTTTTTTTTTTTATAATTTTTTTTTAAAGACAATTTTTTTTCTTGTTTCAGAACCTTTATTTGTTTATTCACTCATTTTTATGGCTGGCTCAGCCTGCCCCGAGGGCAGGGCTGGCACAGCATGTGGTGCTGGGGATCGAACCGCGGTCCCTGAAGCTGCCCAAGCTTTCCCAAGGAGGCGCTTTAGACCACTGAGCCATCCCGCCGGGCCCTCGAGTTCATCTTTGAGTTCATTTTCTTGCTTTTTTCTGCGACTCAGGATTTACAGCTTTGCGCACGCCTGTAATCCCAGCACTCGGGAGACTGAGGCAGGAGGATTGGTGCGAGTTCGAGACCAGCCTGGGCTACAAAAGTGAGCTCAAGGCCAGCCTGAACTTCATAGCAAGACCCTGTCTCAAAAAGACAAAAAAAAAAAGAATTTACAGCTTTACTACTCTGGGTTCCGTAGCATCCTCATCTTTCGGTTTTTGTAGTTTTAGCCTGCGTGAAACAACTTTGAGTGGGGCTGCTATCTGCCTATGAAAACAGTATCAATAGAGTGGGAGCAAATACAAGATTCATCAAGTACCTTTCGCTCCATTATTGAGCACTTTGTAAACGTGCAGTACCTTTGTGCCCTGTATAAACAAGGCCGAGGAACCGTGCATCGCCTAACCTTGCACCTGACGACTGGGTTTTATACAATTCCCCAAATTATTTCCCTCACAGGTTGTATTCCACGAAGAATATTTGGTTGGGAAAAGTGCTGCCATCTCATTCAGAACTACCCAGTGTTTAAGTAGTTGAAAGTCTTAATTTCCCCCACTGTTCATGGAATTCATTCATATATATATATATAGATTTTTTTTTTTTTTTTGAAAGAACTTTAGAAGGTATTCTCTATTTTATAGGTCAGAGAACAGGTGTCAGGAACAAGTCTGTAACTCAAATTGGGTCTCCCTTTTCTGAGTCATTGTCTTCTGCAAAACTGACTTCACACCCAGTTACGACTTTACTCTTTTTTTTTTTTTTTTTTTTTTTTTTTTTTTTTTTTTTTTTTTTTTTTTTTTTTTTTTTTTTTTTTTTTTTTTTTTTTTTTTTTTTTTTTTTTTTTTTTTTTTTTTTTTTTTTTTTTTTTTTTTTTTTTGTCTTTTTTGAGACAGGGTCTCGCTATGCAGTTGAGGGTGGCCTTGAGCTCACTTTTGTAGCCCAGGCTGGTCCCGAACTCACATCAATCCTCCTGCCTCAGCCTCCCAAGTGGTGCTGGGATTACAGGTGTGAGCCACCATGCCCGGCTGACTTTACTCTTAAAAACCTGCAGTCTCACTTAAAACATCTGCTGCATGAATAAACAATAGCTGGTGGGGATCCAAAGCAAGATTTTATTGTGAACCCCTAGTAAAAGACTTGCATGCAAAGCACAGTTGTAAGTACTGTGGGAAATAACACACGTGGTGCCATCACTGTCCCTCAGAGGTCAGAAAGGGAGAAACAGAAACCACCACTTAAAATGGGCCATAATAAGTGCTAGTAGTAGAGTATCAAAAACTAAAGATAGATTGTATTATAGGAACTTGAGAGGTTGGTAGGTGTGATAGCACAGTACTCAGAATGTGAAGAAGGTTTGAACACCTGACACTAGGCTTAGCTGTAAAGAGTTGTTATTGCTTACAGGTGTAGCAGGTCCCTGGCGCTCTTTCTTAAATCCCTATTTTTCTACTTTGTGACTTCAGCTACCATCGAGCAAATTATGACTTCAAAATCTGTTTTAAAGTGGATTTAAAGGGCCCAGCAGGATTGCTCAGTGGTCTAAAGCGCCTGCTTAGGAAAGCTTAGGTAGCTACAGGGACCATGGCACCACATGCTGTGCCAGCCCTGCCCTCAGGGCAGGCTGAGCCAGCCATAAAAAATAAATAAATAAAACAAACAAAAGTTCTGAAACAAGAAAAAAAATAATAAATTTTTTTTTAAAAGTTAGTAAATTGGATTTAAGTCTGCGTCCCATTGGATGTGATTGAGCATTCAGACTCAGAATGTCTGAAAATTCATTTTCCTTGCTACCCTACACCAGTCTGTTCTTCAGCTCATTAAGTAGCACCCCCGTGCAGAAACTTTAAAGCTGTTGCTTCCCCACATCAGCATATCAGATCCTTTCAGTTCTACTTCCTTTTTTTTTTTTTTTTTTTGTATTTTAATACAAAATTTATTTCTAGAATCTATACACAGGTAGATTCTAAAATAGTAGCAATGTAGAATATTTTACAATATTTTAACTCATTCTTACTCAATAATTCACCTCTGTACATCTCTTCCTAAATACAAATACACAAAGCAACAATCCTGTTAACTCCAAGTTCAATGCCTGAGTATTTTCACTGTTTACAGCATGAAATAGAAGAGACAATTACTTATGTTTGGACACTTTATTTCCATTCAAAGCCTAGCAATTTCTTAGCTTCACATTATTTTGTCATAAGTGATAATAAAATGTCCCAAACAGCTATAATCATAAAAAACATTAAGTCAAATAAATGAAATTTATAAAATAACTATGCTGACATATATATTATTAGGTCCTACTGGAAATATGCCAAAATAAAAAGCTTTATTAAAGGAGATCCTTTGGGGGAAGAGGAATCATATAATCAAATATTATTAAGATGATTGCAGGTAAAAAGAAATTGGACTCCAGTTTTAATCAAATAAAGGATGGAGGAACAGACGAATGATGGTGAACCTTTTAGAGCTTGCAATGATAAAAACACAATGATAGGACATGCAGGCCATAGGTTCTTTACCACTGAAATAGACCATCACAGTTGTTAAAAGCTATGGACAACACAATTACTGTTCCATTACAGGCCTGCTCAGTCCTTTAAGAGCTCAGAATCAGGCATTGTGGTCCTCTCTTACTAATTTCCTTAAATAAAACCTTAACCTCTATTTATGGCAGCAACAGACTGCTATTTAGTCTAACAGCAAACAATGGAAAAAACACTGGTTAAGTCACGCAGACTTCAGGCCATCTCAAAACCCCTGAAAATAGGAGTATAAATGAGTCAACAAGAAACAAT
>PVJA010052716.1:0-12252 GCA_004027025.1 Myocastor coypus
AATTTCAATTCAGAGTACTAGAAGAACAGTTAAAATATTCTACAGGACTTACTCAAGGTTAATCACTGACCTGTCCTTACAATTTTTCTCAAGTCATTTCCTGTTACTGAAATACCTATGCAAGCCACATACTTCCCCTTTAGAGTAAATTTAGTCCTACCATAAACAAAATCGCAAGGGAATGCAATTAGGAACGAAATCAACATTTTTCATAATTTCCTTAAAATAGTCAAATAAATGTTACTTAGAAAAACAAAACCACAGGCTACAGAACGGTTCTATTTTTATCCTGTCAAGTATTTACACAATTGAGATGTAAATCCCTAAGTCAATACTACTGTAGATTATTTTTTCTTAAGCTACACTTTCACTTTGAGGCAGACCACATTAAAACAGGATGAGAGTAAAATGCCTTAGTAACATCTCCTTCATGCCTTCTCTATATGGAACACTGCACTAGGTAATTTGCATGCCAATAAAACATGAGAAGATACAGATATCTCATGTAGGGATAAATGACCTAGCATAGGCTGAATATACCTTATTGGAAAATTTGGAACCAGAAGTGTTCTGGATTTCACATTCTTTCGGATTTGGGTATATTTAGGGATAGGACCTAAGACTGGAAATCAGTACAGAAATTTCTCAAAAAACTAAGATTAGAAAAAAACAAACAAAAATTAGAGGTCCTATTCTACCCAGCTATTCAATCCCTTCTGGGTACCAAAGAATTAAAAACACTGGGACTGGGGAGATAGCTCAGTAGAATAAGCGCTTGCCTGGCAAGCGCAAGGGTCTGAATTCAATCCCCAGTTCTGTAAAAAAAAAAAAGGAATTAAAAACATCATATTACAGTGATGTATGTGCACCTATGTTTAGAGTAGCATAATCTGTAATACCTAAACCTTAGAAACAATCCAGATGCCCATCAACTAAGGAATGGAAAAAGATAATGTAGTCTTTTTGATGCAATGGAGTACTAAGCCATAAAGAAGGATAAACGCGATGAGACTTTTATAGGTAAATGAATACAACTTGAGACCATACTCATAACACATGTTATATATATATATATATAAATATATTGTCTTCCTGGTATGAGAAGCTGAAAGAGCATATAAGGCCTAAAAGGTACAACAGACATTGTGAAAAGGTAAGAAATTATTCAAAAGGAAAAAACTATGAGGAAGAAAAGGGAAAGCAAGGGAAAAAGAAAAATATACAAGTTGGTTATGTTACTAGTGTCTCTCAGTTCATGGAAAAGTTCACGCTAATATCAACTGGAGAATTCTTATGCCCATATTTTGTACTCTAATTGCTTTAAAGATAACAATATACGAAGTATTAACTACTATTATCCTATTATTTTGTTATGAAATTTTTACTTTTTCCATAAAATAAAAAACAAAATCATTTTTTCTTTTCACCTATACAGACAGCTTGAAGGTAACTTTATATTTCCGATGTATACTAACATTTGAGGGATTGTGGGTTTCATGGTGCTGGGCTCCAACTAGAGCCTCATGGCCTCCAGGTAAGGATCCCTTTTCTTGTAAGTACTACCCCTCATATGAGGTTAGGTGGAGAACATTCCACTGTGGCACATCAGTGCCCCAGTTTTGGACTTTGGTTGGACAGTGTAGTACATACATGTAGTACTGCTACTCACAAGGCAGAGGCAGGGGGATCATAAACTTAATGTCACCCTGGGCAAATTAGGGAGCTCTTATCCAAAATTAAAAAGACTTAGGGAAGTAGCTAGGAGATAGAATACTTTCCAAGCACATACAAGGCCCTAAGTTCAGTTTGTACAAACAAACAAAAAAAGTTTTGAACTTTGAAGGATTTTGAATTTCAAATTTTTGCATTAGAGATGCTTAAACAAGAGTAAAATTACTAAACATGCAATATTCACTCATATCAGTAAAGCTTGATCCTTTAAGCCCACTTCTTTCATTTATTTAAATATGGAAACATCTCTTATTAAAATAAACATTACTAAAGAAAAAGTAAAAATAGAAGAGGTGCTACTACATATAGTACTTGAGACCCACCACCCACTACTAATGAGCATGTGCACCAGGGCCACTAAACACACAGCAGACACTAGCAATGAAGAACCCAGTGGATGTGACAAGCCCTAAGATTGGGCACAATGCATCACATTAACAGCAGATTGTTTGAAAACTCCCTAGTGTAGTGAGAACTGCGCTTCAAGAAACTTAAAAAATTTCCAGTGAATGTAAATTGTGCAAAAGTGGTCTATACCTAAACAGTTGAACTTCAAAAGTTATTTCTTAACCTTTCCTTTGCCTGCCCATGGAAAATGATCCAAATGTAAATTTTTTTTTTTTTTGTCTTTTTGAGACAGGGTCTCGCTATGCAGTTGAGGTTGGCCTTGAGCTTACTTTTGTAGCCCAGGCTGGTCTTGAACTCACACTGATCCTCCTGCCTCAACCTCCCGAGTGCTGGGATTACAGGCATGAGCCACCACACCTGGCCACCAAATGTAATTTTGAATTCACAGAGAAATGGAAATAAATGGAATTAGCCAAGCATCTTAGTGTCACTCTTTCAACTGGGATAGTTAATAAGTAGAAAAAGAATAATGCCAGAATAATTTAGCAAAACAGTAAATAGAACCTAAAAGAAAAATTAAAACAAAAATTAAGTACAGTAGGTAATTAAAATCTGAATTTATCAAATTTTATTTTGTTGCTACTACTAACATAGGTAAATGCATTTTTCCTGTTACACAGCATGTTTCCATTGTGAATAATTAACATGCTAGACTGATTCCTAGAGCTGACAGACTATAGCCACTGTACCCGTAAACCTCACAGAGCCAGCCAGCTGTTTCTGCTCCTTGTAATATAATTCAGCAGTAAAACTTAGCAAAGTGCCTGGCATCCAACTCAGAATCTTTTTGGGGTGGTTCACAGGGCACAACAAGGAGCAATTTCTCTTAAAACTACTTCATTTATTATTTTAAAGAATTTTTTCCTAGGTTTTGAAATTACTTCTACTTTTCAAATTTAATTCCTTAAGTGTTCATCTTACTTTATTTTTTATAAAAATTAATGAGTGTTCTGGTTTTTAAAGTGCTTTAGGAAACCAAAGAACAACAGTATGAAGTCTGAGGACAAGGGTGATCCCTGCCCATCTCTAAGGCTTCCTTGCCCAACCTAGTGTCAACACACTGGCCCTCAAGAATGTCTGCTGGGCTGAATATGTGGAATGCCTTCTGACTAAAGAGCTCGCCTGCTTCACTGAAAATGAGTGCAATCTGGCTTGCCTGGTATTATTACTTAAGTAGTCCAAGTGGAAACATATATGCATATGTAACCACTGCAGGAGGTGGCCCTGGTCTAGCACTTACTCCATGCCACCCCTACACAGGTGATGTCACTGAGTACTCGTACAACCCAGAGAAGAGAGCTGTTACACCTAGCTCCATTGATAGAACAGACCAAGACTTTGGGCACAAGAGCTAGGTAAGCTGCTCAAAGTCATGGGTCCATATTTCAAGTCAGTTGTACATTTAATCTTCATACAGAGCTGGGCTGCCAGGGTTTGCAGGTATTGTTCACAGGAGTGTCAACAGGTCTGACTACAGCCCACTTTAATATATCTTTAAAAGGCACACTGTTGAAGAGTGCCAAAGGTGGTGAGTCAGGAAGAACTTTGGAGCAGTGTTTTGATATGCTGTAAAACTTAGTTACACATTCACACCTAATACGTTCACTAGATTGTTCCTTCATTAGACAAGCTACTCAATGCACTGGTTTATGTACATAGTCAGCTCCATTTCCATTTCTTCCTGTGACACACACTTTGATATGTATCTTCAGTCCTACACTGTAATTATTTGTTTATGCCTGTCAATCTAGCAAGAAATTCTTGGAAGCTAATGACTATGTCTTACAAGTGTAGCCCCAGAGCTCATCAGTATGTTCAAAATATACTGGTTGCATGAAGGATGAACACTGATCTAAAACAAGAAGCATATCATAAAATAATACAGCAGGTGAGTTTATTCATGTATGACCCCAAAATGGAACGTTGAAGAGAATTCCACTTATTTAAATTCTACTTATTTAAATCCCAGACCAACTGCCTAAAAGGAGAGGAGGACTTTTTTTCTGGGGCAGGCTCAGGTTGCCCTTCCGGTGGGTGTGGGGATTAAACTGTCGACCTCTGGGCCTTACTGGGATTACAGGTGCAAGTGCTTAAACCACTGAACTATCCCAAAAGCCCCCAATACAAAGAGAGAAGAATTAAAAATCAAAATATAAAGCTCACATGGAAATAAGAAATTTTAGTAAGCAATTAAATTGCATATAATAAGAAGTACACATTCATTAAATCTTGCAATATGAGATCTTTCACGAGGGTTGGCTGTAGGGACAAAAGGAAGGTAGACAGATAAAGCTCAAAAATAACAGGTATAACTTCTCAATCCTCCATACAATATTTCTGTTCCCTTTTAAGAGAAGAGGCTCCCAGGGGTGAATCACTTGCCCAAGGTAACCAAGCGAGTTGGTTTGAGGCCCAAGCTCTCCTCTAATCATATCATGCTGTGTTCCCACATAAAACAGTCTGCTGAGCTGTCTTGTATTACTTTTAGGCTAGCTAGCTAGCTAGCTTGCTTCCTTCCTTCTTTCATACAAGGCAAGAAGACAGATCCAAAACTTTCTCTGGGACACACACCTTACAACAAAATTACAGTGTACCACTAAGGCCCTAAAGCTGGTTACTCTAAGCAATGTCAGTTTGAAAAGTGCGTGCTTGCAAACTCTAAAAGCTGTATTCAAAGCTAAGCATTTTACTTATAAGGAACAAACAATCCTAGTAAAAGGCAAGTAAAGTGAATCATGCTCAATATATCTGCTCAGTGGTCCCACCTGAGCTTCTCCACTTTTACTATGCACCTGCCTAGCCTGGCAACTACCTGGAACTCGAGTTCTAGCCATATGCCTAATCATTCCACCATATGGAGAACTCTTGCAAGGCCAGAACTGTCATTATCTTTCCAGACCCACCCCAGGGCACGGCATAGTGAATATAAATTAATTTGCTAGTGCTCAGCCCAGCCCAGTGACCATATAAGAATTGAAGTGTGAATACCAGATATAGGCTCTGAGGGATCTGTGTTTCAAAGAAATAAAGAAAAAATTTAACCCAAGTGGTATCTTGTTGTTTTCAGTATTGACATTTTAAGACATCAATGTGAACTTTTCAGGTAAACACAGGCATGGTCATAAACCAGCCTACCCATATATAATTCCACAACTGTAGGGTTCAGCTCATTTGTACAATAAGTACAAATGCACAAGACTGATTACACAGGAGGTGCTCCTATATCCTTGTAGTGAACCCTCTGAGAATGACTGCCGCCCTCAAAAGGGGGTTGTTTGGACAGAAGCATAAACCTTTAAGAAGTATGCCAAGGCCGGGCGTGGTGGCTCACGCCTGTAATCCCAGCACTCTGGGAGGCTGAGGCAGGAGGATTGGTGTGAGTTCGAGACCAGCCTGGGCTACAAAAGTGAGCTCAAGGCCAGCCTCAACTGCATAGCGAGACCCTGTCTCAAAAAGACAAAAAAAAAAAGAAGTATGCCAAGCAGTGCTGGTATGTATTTATAGGAGAGTCTACACAAAGCAACTCCCAGACCTTCCACCTGCCTTCACACAGTGCAGAGACTGACCTGGCTCACTGGCTACCAGTAGCCATTACTGAGTTTTACATCTCCAGTCTCAACTCACCATCCAAATCAGCACAGGTTTCCTATCAGGATAGAAAGATATGAAAACATTTATGTTAATTAGCTGACACAATAACTTACTAAAGGAAAATTTGTTACCAGGAATAGGGGCATACCTATAATCCTAGCCCTCTGGAAAACTAGGCACAAGTTTGAGCAAAGGCTGAAAAATATAGTGACTTAGAAAGACCAATGACAAAATGAAATAAAAATGGCAGGGGATGTAGCTCAGTAAGAAGGCCTTGGGTTCAAGTCCTAGAACCACAAACACTTAAACACACACAGTTAATATATTATAACTATTGACAGGTCCAAGCTAAGGTTTATGTTCAACTGTACAAGCAAGGAATCACCTTGTACATAGTGCATGTATAAGTCCAGCCCCCTAACAATGAGAATAGCTAAGTATATATGCTGAGATAGACAACTGGTACTTTATACCATTTTATTCCAGGCTCCAGACCCCACTGGCCCCACCATCTGCTTCCTTTGACTTGCTCTCTGTCTACAGATGGCCAGAGAACTATCATATGTTTTTAAAAACATTTCCTTTTCAAATCTCAATTAACAAAACTTCCAGGCTTCTCTAATAGTTTCAAATGTATCTTTCTGTGCCAACAGCCTGCAGACCCAAGTCTTACAGCATTCATTCTACATGATGTAGAAGCACACTTATGTACTCGTTTGGCAATATACTCTCTGAAAGGAGAGAGAGAGAGAGAGAGAGAGAGAGAGAGAGAGAGATCTAACTGAAACAAAGTAATAAATGTGACTCTGCAGGAAAAGAAACATCAAAAGTCCCAAGCTCATATTCTCACATACACACCCTTGGTACTCACTGTATGTTCTTCTTTTCCAGGTTGTCTTTCCTACAATGTTGGACTGCCTAATGTTACAGTAAGTAATGCAAAATTATCCAGCTGGTCTGGACCTAAAAGATCTACCTAATGTTAGTCTATCTGTGCAAACCAAGATCATGGCAATATTCCATTCTCTTCTCCTTGGTGATGGAAAATGACTTTAATTGTGCTTATGACAGCACAGAAATCTTTCCAGAAATGTTCTAGCATAAGCAAGAAGTACAAAGCATGAGATTCATCCTCTAGGGATAGACACTTAGAAAAATCTTGTTTTTCTATTCGGACTGCCATGCAATAGAACAAAATATTTGCATACATAAATAAAATAAAACACAACACAACATCTACCTGGTTATAGTGGTGTATGACTGTAATCCCAGCATTCTAGGAGGCTGAGGCAAGAGAACTGCAAGTATGAGCCTAGCAACTGAGTGACACAGCAGGTCTTTGTCTCAAGATTTTTTTTTTGTCTTTTTCAGACAGGTTCTCACTATGCAGTTCAGGCTGGTCTTGAGCTTGCTTTTGTAGCCCAGGCTAGTCTCAAACTCGCAACAATCCTCCTGCCCCAGCCTCCCAAGTGCTAGGACTATAGGTGTGCGCCACCATGCCCGGCTTCTGCCTCAAGTATAAAAAAAAAAAGGGGGGGGGGACCTAGGGATATATTTCAGTATACAGATAAGAAGAACCTGGGTTCAATCCCTAATACCAAGGGAATGACAAAAATAGCACCTTAAAGAAATGGCTCATGCCAGCCCCACCCCTGGACATTGATTGAGACTGGGCATGGGAGTGTGCACCTGTAATCACAGCACTTGGAAGGCTAAAAGCAGGAGAATCACTATAAGTAAGTCTGATCTATGTAGCAAAACCCTGTAGATCCTGTAGCAAAAACACACACATACACACACACACGCACACAGACAAAGGAAGAAAGAAAGAAAGAAAGAAAGAAAGAAAGAAAGAAAGAACAACACTAAAAAAGAAATGGCTACTTTAGGGTAGTCCTAAGGCTTGTCTCAAAGAACTTCTTCTTGGAAAATACAAGGCCACTAATGGGTGATCCAAGGGATAAAACTTCATCCATTTCTTTCACTGAAAGAAAAGGACATGAAGATACAAACATAGGCTACAGAAAATGAACGATATAGAGAAAAAAAGGAACAAAAGGTAAACGTCTTCTCTGAAAAGTTATCAGAAAATGAGCATTACTTAATGCATGCAAAGTGCCTAATAATTCTATTGAGCATGCTTAGGTGCATTTTATAGCTGAGGTAAGTCTATAGTTAAATTAATTTCCCCAGGACATACAAAGGTAGACAAAGTAAATCTAGTTAAATACATCTATAAACTAATAAACTAATCTATAAAGAAAAAACATCCATCAGCACCCATCTTATTCACTGACGAGATCCTGATACCACCTATTCATCAGGCGTGGAACCCAGGCAGAAACCAGCCAGGCCAAAAACAGGTGCTCAGTTGACTGGGTGCCAGGTGCCAGGACTGTAACCAGCTGAGGGCGATGACTCAAGCCTATTGAGTCATGCTGAGTGTTCTGGCCAACTTTTGATGGTCTGTTCTGCTGGGTGTATCTAACTCATTTTCAACCAAGGATGTGCCATTAGCAGCAAAGCAGAAGAAAGATGCAGCAGGTGTCACAGACACCTTCTGGCTTGACTGTATGCTCTGAAACTGACCCTGCTGACCTACTGACATTCAATGTTTCTTGGACAAATAAAAGCCAGTTTGTCTGGTTTATAACACAGTTTATAGAGTAAGCACGTAAAGTATGATTAAAATTATTCATCTCATACAGTGACTTCTGCCTTAAATAAGCAACTGTGTTAACGTTTCATTAACAGCTACTGAAACATATAAAGAAGACAAGAGTCAAAGACAGTTGTGGAAGCAAAAGTGATAAACTAATTGTTCAGAGCTGCTGCATATAAATTAT
The DNA here is from genome assembly GCA_004027025.1 of Myocastor coypus. Lineage (NCBI taxonomy): Eukaryota > Metazoa > Chordata > Mammalia > Rodentia > Myocastoridae > Myocastor > Myocastor coypus. Next base: position 8,577 of record PVJA010052716.1, read on the forward strand.
TCTGTCAATATTAGGACTTCACAAAGAATTCTGGGTAAAGGTCAGGGATAAAACCCTAAGCCTACTAATGCTGACATTTGTCAGAGATCACTGAAATTGCTGACATGCAGAGGATGACGCTGCTAACAACCTGATAGGAAAAGTGCACATGCAAGAAGTGAGCAGCTGCTCTGTGTGATAAACAGCAACAAGGAACAGAAGTTAGCTATGCTAAGTGGATTCGGAGGTGGGTGGGGCTGTTGGGGGAAGATACTATTATCTGATTGTAAGAGAAAAGAGAAAACGAAATAAAAGGCACAGTAAATGATACTTGCCTAAAATTACATTTCTTTTTTTTTTTTTTTTTTTTTTGCTTTTTTGAGACAGGGTCTCACTATGCAGTTCAGGCTGGCCTTGAACTCACTTTTGTAGCCCAGGCTGCTCTCGAACTCACACAGATCCTCCTGCCTCAGCCTCCCAAGTGCTGGGATTACAGGCGTGTGCCACCATGCCCGGCTTAAAATTACATTTCTGGTAGTTGCTTCGTAAGTTTGAAAAGTCTGCACAGATGGCCAAATGCAACTGGCTGAGAAATTCTCAAAACTTTGTGAATAATCCATAAAAATTAATTTCTGAGTTATACCTGAAATTATCTCTAAATACTACCTATGCTAGTGAAGCTATACATACTAAACACATTTAAATGGCATAATTTACAGTCTGTCTAGTTCTAATATATTTTTGTGTAAATTAAGAAAATCCTATATAAGATCACGCTTCCTCATTATAAAGCAAGAAAATGTCCAAGGCAGAGGCAGAGGAGAATGAAGCTGAAAGCCATTACTGAGTGCTGGACAGAATATGGTTCATCAACTCACTCCAAGATATCCTCATGATCCTATGATTATGTTAGGTCAGGTGGCCAAAAGAAACCAAGACTGCCAGTGAATTTAAGGCTTTGATTATCTGATTTTAAAACAGATTATTTTGGATTACCTGGGTGAGCCCAATACTCTTAACCCTGGAAGAGGGGGGCTGAAAGAGAGAGAGAGAGAGAGAGAGAGAGAGAGAGAGAGAGAGTTGGTTGCTGGCTTTAAGAGGAGGAAGGGACCCCAAGCCAAAGACTGTGGTAGCCTTTAGAAGGTGGACACTCAAGTGACCAAAAGAAATAAATACAGGCCTACGCATATTTTCAGATTAGGCCGCTGATATTCATTTTAGATTTCTGGTCTAAAGAACAGTAAGATAATAAATTTGTTTAAAGTCACTAATTTGTTACAGCAGCAGGGAATCAGTATACCATCCCATTCAACATTAATTACCAAAAGTTTTTCTATGGCAAGAATTGAGAGGCAAGAATTTCTATGGCAAGAATTTTCAGGAATAACATTGGAAAATAACAATACTATTAATAATGAAGAGTAATAATTGATACAGATGTGTACACTTTTTTTTGCACATGATGGAGTAATAGGGACCAATGTACATTCCTAACCTGAAACAACCCAACATTCAGACACAATACAGTAAAAGATAATTCTGAGATCCTACATACATGTCAATGAAGGACAACGAAGGATCTCTCCCTGAGAGATGGGAAATGAACAAGGTGAGTCTCATGACTGCCCCAATTTACCACCTTGGGAGTTATTACGCCACAGTGCAAGGAGGGAAACTGGTAGAACCAATGAACTTTTCAAGTTGATGAGGCAAAGGTTAGATTCCAAGAATAAAGACAGTGAGTTCATAGGAAAGAATACTGAAAGGAGAAAATGCAGACTACCCTAAAGTACAAAATAAGAGTTCCCATCAAGAACTTAACATAATAACAACTGCATGTAAAGGTGACCTAACCAAGCTAGGGAAAGAAACACCCCAAAATTAGCAGAAACAGTGCATGACATTCATACAGAGTCAGCAATAGTGCCTATGCCTCTCGGTATAGTGGAAAAACCCTTCCTTTGTGTAACACTGGGTAGAGGACTTTACAGAGTCTTGCCTCAGCTATGAAGGACAGTTGAAAACCGAGCACTGCTCCAGACCCACGTAACATAGCTTTAAAGCAAGATCTCAGGGATGTAGCTCAGTGGCAGAACCCATGACTCACATGTAAAGCCTTGAGTTCAATCCCTAGCACTGTGTGTATTGTGTTTGCCTGAGTGCATGTGCATGTGAGTATAAGACCTCAAGAAGATGAAACTGTTTTCTAGGTAATATAAACCTTAGAACAAAATACTTAAAGGAATATAAAAATATCAGCAGCCATGAAAGTAGAACTCTCAATGTTTGGCATCCAATCAAAGATCACCAGGCGGGCCAGGGAGATAGCTCAGGGGCACAAAGGCCTGCCTGGCAAGTGTAAGGTCCTGAGTTCGATCTCTGGTTCTACAAAAATACAAAACAAAACAAAACAAACAAACAAACAAACAAAAAGATCACCAGGCACACAAAAAAGCACAACATGAGACAAATAATCAACTGGAGTCAAACTAGGATTGGCACAGATATTAGCTGGCAGATAACAAAACAGGTATTATACATCTGCTTCATAAGTTCAGAAAGTACAGAAATGAAAGATATAAAAAATGAAATTATGTTTCAAGACAAGAAGTTATAGTACAGGAGGTAGAAAAAAATATGTGAAATGAGATTAATGGTAGACTAGACATTACAAAGTAAAAGATTCAGAAATCTGAAAGAATAGCAGTAGACAAAACCTATACAAGATGAAACACAGAAAATAAAAGTTTAAAACACTAAAGCAGTACAGTGAACTTCAAATCAACTTCAAGTTACTACATGGATGACTGGAGTCTCTAAAAGTGGGTTGGGAAAGTAACTCAGCAAGAATCTCAAAATAAGATTAAACCCAATTATATTTCAAAAGGGCTGAGAATGCCATTTCATGGTAGAATGCTTTCAGAGCAGGTATGAGGCCCTGAGTTCAATTCTTCCAATACCAGAAGAAAGAAAGAAAAAAAAAAATCCAATAACTTAGAAGAAAATGATAGTATACCTTAGGATCAAATATGCAAAACTCCTAGAAAAATTTTACCAATCCCCCAATACATTAAAAGACAATATAATAAGAAACAGAGTTGGTTATTTCATCATATCCATCTTAAAAAAAAAAAAAACTCAATAGATACAGAAAAAGTACATGATAAATTCAACTTTCATTAGTGTGTTTTAAAAACTCATTAAAAAAGATATCAAAGAGAACTTCCTCCAACAAGGTAATTGTAAAAAATGACAGCTAACATCAGATTTAATGTTAAAAGACTGAATGCTTTCCTCTAAGATTCGGAACCATGACAGGGATGTTGACTCTGACTGCCTCTATTTAACAATGTACTAAAGCACTTGGGGAGTACAGTTAGTCATGAAAAACAGTGTGCATCTAGATTGGAAAAGAAGAGATGAGGCATAATCAGCTGTGTGCAAATGGAATTGATAGACTATCAGAACTAATAAGCTAGTTTGATAAGATTAGAGAATACAAGATCAACATAAGAAAATCAATTTATTTCTATAGTCCAGAAATAAACTATGAGTAACTAGAACTTTTAAAAACATCATTTAGAATAGTATCATAAAGACATAAATCTGACAAAATATACAATATTTTACACTGAAACTATAAAATGTTGCTTAAAGAAAATATTCCTGTTCATACACCAGAAGACCAAATACTGAT
>PVJA010052717.1:0-12287 GCA_004027025.1 Myocastor coypus
AAAAAAAAAAAAAAAAAAAAAAAAAAAAAAAAAAAAAAAAAATCAAAACAACCAAAGTCGTTGCCTACATAGTGTGATCGGAATAAGAGAACTGAATGATGAACTATTGCCTGATACATGGAATTTTATCATTAAATATTCCCTTCGGGGTTGCAGCAGTGCAGCGCCCGCCTGACAAAGCACAGGGTCCTGAGTCTGATTCCAGGCATTTCTCTCCCACAAAAACCCACTTTGTCATAGTCTGCTAAGACTATCATAATGAACTACTATACCATCAGCTGGGGGGGAGGGGGTTAATTGCACAGCAAAATTTTATTTTTTTATAGTTCTTGAGGCTAAAAAAAAAAATCCAAGATCAAGGACGCAGCAACACAGATTTCAGTCTGGAACCTCTTGGCTTTAGGTGGCTGCATCCTTTCTGTGTGCCCGCACAAGCTCTTGTGCACATATGGAGGGGGTGCACTCTATGCTATCCCTTTTGGAAAACTTATAGTCCATCCTGTCCCACCCTTGTGACCTCAGGTGCCTCACAGGCCCCCTCTCCATATCTCCTCACCTTGGGGTTCGGGTTTCAACATATGCATTTGGGTGAGCACAAATGTTCAGTCAATAACATCTCTACATAAGATATTACATTCATGAGTATCTTTTGAAATAAACTACACTAAAATTTTTTTAAATAAAATAAAACATACTAATTTTTATTACTCATTTTTTTGGCTGACTTTTTTTGTCAGCTGTTATTATATATATGATTAGGAAATAGAGAAACAAGCAAAAGCATAAAACTGGTCTCAGAAGCTAGAAAAGAGATGATAGAAAGCAAATGAGAAAAAGAAAAATTTGCCAATTATAGGAAAATAGTTGCACTTTTTCTATTTCTTTTTCTTTTTTTGTGGGGGGGAGGTCTAAAGGGTGTTCAGGGTCTCATTACCAGATTAGACTCAGAGTGGTCCGCTTGTTTACAGCCTCCCAAGAGTTGGGATCATAGATGTGTGCCACCATGTCCAGTCTCACTTGAGGTCTCAGTGCACCCTGGGGACGGGGCTGGCACGGCAGGCCCAGGCATGGAACCCCTGGCCTTTGCAGACACTTTAATCTGCTGAGCTATTTAGCCAGCCCTGCACTTTGAGACTGTAATGTTAAGGAATTATAGACCATGAACATGTACTAATAGGGGAAAAAAGAATTATCCATAGAACAGCTCCTGTGCAATGTTATTAATTGATTCATCCATAGCACTAAATGAATTCATTAGGGCAGATACTGTGTTCAATGACAGACATAAACCTATTAGTAAAACTCTGCCAAACTGAACTACACAGTGAGAAAGACAGACTTCAGACAAATGAAATTCATGTGATGTTAGGGTGTCTCACCAGAACCAGGTCCAGGGTGACGCACGGGTACCACAGGAAGTCAAATCTACCCAGACACCCAGAAAATGCTTATTATGTTTTGTGTCTAGATGTCCCTCCCCAAAAGCCTCCTGCCCTTTTAGATGGGGCTTTGTCAGAGGTAGCTGAATCTAGATTGATTCATAGTTCAGTGCTAAAATTATCAGTGCTGGAATTAAGGCTGAATGGTTACTGGATCAGTCAGCTGTTGGGCTGGCACCACCCTAATCGCAGCAGTCCTTTTCCCTTGTTCTTTTGCTGTCTTTCACCACCACAAACTGTCACTCTCTCTCACCTTGCCTTGAAGCCAGCTGATTATGGGCTAGAAACTGCAAGCTAAATAAGCCTTTGCTCTTTTAATTTGGGGTGCTGAGTATTTTACCTCAGAAAGGAGAGAAAAGTAAGACAATTCTCCCTGGGGAGGTGCACGTACGTGAATCTTAGAGAAGCAGGGCAGCCCACAGGTGAGAGGCAATGAAGTGAGTGGCTGAAGGTGGGAGAGTGAGCTAACTGGGGGTGAAGAAGGGCAGGCAGAGGCAGGACACGGATGTCAGGAAGCTCCACAGGAGTGGTTGGCACGGGTCAAGTCGAGTGGAACTGCATCCTCCATGAAGGAATTTGTGCATCTTCTATAATTGCTGGAGGACTGCAAAATGCCACGGAGTGGAAGGTTAGATATTCCAGAGGCATGGCTCTCAAGGGAATGTGCAGTTGGAGGAGTCACAGCCTGTTTGGAGACTCATACAAATGTCTAGTTGAGAACTGTTGGCGGTAAGGTATGAAATAAGGCAGTAGCAGTTGGGTGGAGAAGGAAAAAAAGGAATTGCTGGGAGTAAAATTGACTTCAGGCACTTGGGTAGCTTTGGGTGATAGGAGGGCACCATTTGCTGGAACTGACAGAATGAGCTGGAATGGTAGGGACATGGTACATTCTGTTACAAATGCTCCAGGGCTGGTGCCTATGGGACAGCAGGGTTGGTGTCTATGGGACAGCCGGGAGGGGGCTGGAGTGATGAGCAGAGAGTTCAAGGGAAGCAGGGGCAGAAGGCACCTTCCTCACCTAAAGGGAAGCCATGGCAGAGTGCAGCTATCTGGAAAATAACCTTGAAAAGACAAAATAAACCCTGCAGCGGTGTCTATCTTGCTGGCCACATAGTGAGTTCCTGAAGGATCAGATCAAGACGGTTTACTTTTCAATCTCGTACAGCATTTTCCATAAAGAAAATGCCCCACGAGTGCAGGTACAGACACTAGAAGTACAGAGTAAATAGACTCCAGCTCTGATATGAAATGCACTGTGCCCAAGCTACAGGAAAAGTGACTGGAACAGTTTCAGAATGAGTAGGGTCTTTTGTACATGCATACCTAGAGTTCTTTCATTAATAAACAAATCATTTTCAGAGTAAAATAATTTGTTTTAGGGATGCCAAAAATGGTATCTTTTATAGATTTAAAGACATCTGTTGAGGACCCTACAAGGGATAGGAATATTTGTAATAATATTATTTTCAGAGCAGGCATAGTTGGAGTGGAGGGGTGGATAATCACTGAATGACAGAAATAGCATTGCAACAGAAACATGCTTTCTGCTGTATTAAATGGTCTTTATTGTTTTTGCTAAGAAGATCAATTAATCACCCAAACTATTATTGATCATAATTAACAATGAACAGTGACAAGAGCTCCTAACAACAAAGGGATTTGTTTTCTCTTCCCACATACCAGGGAAAAAGGACTCACTGAAATGTCATCTGTCTCACTGCAACTTTCTTAGCGATTCTTGGCATGAAGGGAAGACGACAAAAACTGAATTACTGCAGCTCACCTAAGCAAACTCATAAGTAATTAACTGGTCAGAATCCCATCCCCAGTGCAACTCATCTTGCAACAAAATGTATATTTAAGGGAAACCCATGCCAAGAAAGTGGAGCAAATGTTAAGAAATAGAAGCCACCCCTTAGTCTGAATAGGGCCTAACAGATCCTACTGTTGAGAAAGAGTGAAAAGGAAAATTATTAAACTGAATTCAGTTAAAGTGCCTGCAGGTAGGCTCAGGGTTCGATTGCCCGGCCTACCATGCCGGCCACGCCCCTGAACGGCACTGAGAAGGCAATTGAGGCTGGGTGTGGTGGCGCATGCCTGTAATCCCAGCTCTTGGGAGGCTGTTAGCAGGTGGATCACTATGAGCCTGATCTAGTAATGAGACCTTGAGCAGCCTGTAGACCTGTTCCTAAAAAACAAAACTAAAAACAACAACAACCACCCAGAAAACTGAATTCAGACCTTATTTAATAAGAAAATTAAAAGTAGCGCTAGGAATTCCAACATGGATGACTCCCCCAGAGCCTCAACACTAACCTGCGTGCTCTCATTTAATTCAGGTTCTGATGTGAGTGCTTCCGCCTCAAGCACAAAGAGACTGAAGCACACAGATGGAGGAAGGAAGCTGTATTCTTACTTCCTCTTCTGTAGCTGACACGATTCTGACCCTTGACTCTCTGACGAGGGAAGTTCATCCCTTGCTTCAGAGAGGGTCTTGTTGCAAGTCTCCACCCACTGCCGTGTACTCTGGTGCATCACGACCTTTAGGACCTTAGTGCCTTCTACACGATTCCGTGGAAGGTCCCAGGCTGTCTGTCCAACTGGCCTGCTCCGCTGTTGAACTTTGGCTAATATCTGGATCTACCTTCTGGGTCAGCGATGTCCAGCTCTAGCCTCAACAGTCTTTGTCTCCTGTACCAATAAACTGTACAGCTTGTTCCCTTCTGTGAGAAGAGCCATATGTTGCTTGCAATAAAATGTAACAATGGGCTTCTTTCCTGATGCAGAATCAGAGCTCTGGGAAACTCTGTGCAACACCACTGAGTGCACTCTGCTCTCCAGCAGTGGAAGTTAGAGATGCTGCTGTTTAATCACTTCTGCCTTAATGGTCAGTCGGTTATTATTACTATGGCCTGGGGAAGTGTCTCTTGAAGTTCCATGAGTTAAAATCTTGATTCCCAGCACATAGTACTATTGGAAAGTGGTAGAAATATTAGGAGGTGGAGCTTAGAAGGCTTATGGTTATTTGGAGACATTGCTCTCTTTCAATTTTTTTTTTTTTTTTTTTTTTTTTTAGTACAGGGTCTCACTACACAGGTCAGACACATAGTGATCCTATTTGTAGCCTTCCAAGTGCCAGGATTACAGTCAGGCCCCACCACATCCAGTCTCATTCACCTTTCCAGCATGCTGCAGGGCTAGGGCCAGCACAGTATGCTGAAAATTAAACCCCAGTTCCTGCATCTGCTAAGCAGATACTTTAATCTGCTGAGCTGTCTGGTCAGCCTGGAGGCATTGCTTTTGAAAGGGATATTGACCCTGGCCACCTTCTACCTTTCTTTGCTTCCTGGTCACCATGAGCTAAGCAGCCTTCTTCGGTCATGTTTCCACCATGATGTGCTGTCTTGCCACAAGCCCAAAATCATGGACCAACCAACCATGGACTGAAAGCTCCAAAACTGTAAACCAAAATAAACCCGTCCTCATTTTTAAATTGATTGTTTCAGGGGTTTTGTCACAGTAATGAAAAGCTGATCAACATAATTGTCATTGATTCTTCTAGTCTTGAGAATGTTAAACCCAGTATCACTTTCCTGTCTGCTTGTTAGTTTCTCAAAGCAGCTGCCCTTCTTGCTTTTAGCTCCAGTAAAATCTTTGTACAGAATCAAAATATTTTCCTATAACACTGTCATTTGTTTCAATCTTGCTTTCTGAAACACATACTTTTGTGTTCCTCATGATGCCCTAAAGACCGTAAGGCATTTCTCCTGGCTCAACCCCTTCCTCCCTAGAGAAGACCAGCTTTCTGTTCTCCAAGGCAAGTTTTGAACCTTCAATTGTGCTAGACCTCTAAGCACTTAACCCTTCCACTTACCAACTGGGGCATATTTCTGTTCACAAATTCTCATGCAATTATCTCTTTCAGAATAGACCTCGATAGTGCATGTGCTATTGACCAGCATGGAGAGGTCATGTGACTCTTCTCTGCTTGGAGTTGTAGCCCGTTATCGTTTCCATCGTATACCTAGGCTCTGTTGCATGCTGGGAAGAGCAGCAGCCTCTGAAGCATAGAGGACAGGGCCCTTAGTTTCTCAAGAAGAAATCAGCTTTGGTCTGGTCTGCTCATTAGGAAAACCACCAATGTTCTGTCCAGTTCCAGTATGTCTCCTTAACAACCAAGAAAATTATTTGAACAGAAGTTCTTAGAGATGGGAAAATAAAAATAGATGGAAAAGAACTGAGCTTTCACAAGAGAGTGGCCCAATAATATAATCAACATATTATTTTATAGTCTTTGAGATAAAATTAGCCATCATTTAATGTATCACCAGAAATGAAGATTTTATAAATGAAACAGTAATATGTTTTTACTGTTGCAGGATCTAGTTTTATCTAGTTGTTGCTAAGGGGGAAAAAATCTGTTTTACTCTCTTCAAAACTACTTTGTAATGATTCCATCTTTTTTTTTTTTTTCTTGTGGCCAGCTCAGCCCATACTTGGGAGGGGCTGGTTTAGCATGTAGTGTCAGGATCAAAGTATAGTCGCTGTGCGCTTGCATAAGCAGGCACTTTGAATTGCTGAGCTATCTCACTAGCTCTGTAAAGGTTCCATCTTATCCACCATTCCAGCCCATGGTCCCACCAGATGAAGGATGGCTTCTGCTTCTACATCTGAACTTCTGAATCCTTATTGATAAAGTTGTACAAACTAATTTTTCTAATCCCAACTAAGTCTTAAAGACTACATAGATTCACATTCTTTAGGGGGCCAGTAAGGTAGCTCAGCCGACTAAGTGTCTGCTTAGGCAAGCGCAGGGACCAGGGTTTGATCCTAAGTAACATATGCTGCACCAGCCCTGGCCCCATGCATGCTGAGCCAGCCATGGAGACTGGGCATGGTGGCCCACACCTGTGATTCCAGCAGTGGGGAAGCTGAAAACAAGAGGATCACTGTGAGTCTGAGTTGCATAGTGAGACAGTGTCCCAAACACATTTTTTTAAAAATCACATTTTTTAAGATGACTATGAAAAATAAAGAGAAAATAATTGTTGATGAGGATGCAAAGAAATTGTTTCAATATTTGATGAATGGCTGAACTCCAGCTGAGAGAGCCTAAGAGGAGTTGGCTGAAATGGGAGAAGAATATTTTAGGGACAAAGATGAGTTTGAATGTCCCTGGGAGAAGACTCTAGAGCTGGATCACAGAAGGTCGTACCTCAAATAAAGAACAGGTGTAGGTGGTCTTGCAGGCCAAGACAGAAGAGTGAGGATCAATTGTTCATGCAGTAAGACACTGTTGATGACATCAGAGGTAAAACTGACCTCTAAGAAGAAGCAACCAGGAACAAAACTGAAGACAGAGAGCCAGCCAGATAGCTCAGTGGATTAAAGTACCTGTAAGCAGGCACAGGGGCCTGGGAATTCAGTCGCCAGGCCTGCTGTGCTGGCCCCGACCCCGACCCCAGGGTGTGCTGAGATAGTAATTGAGACTGAGTATGGCGGTATGTAACTGTAGCTGTAAACAGGTGGATCACTGAGTCTAATTTAGTAATGAGACCCTGAACACTCTGTAAACTCTTCCCTAAAAAAATTTTTTAAAAAAAGGTGATGGCTGAGAGAGTGGTCGACATGATTGCACTGCCTCAGATAACTTAGACTACAGTTGGTGGTACTGGCTATGGTTAGAAAGGAGAGAATCATGGTGTCTGTAGAGGTAAAGGCAATATGGGATTTGCAGAGAAAAGAAGCAACTCCCGGGGTTTTGCCCAAACTTCTAGTTTGATGGTGGTACCACTTCCTCATGCAAGAGATTAAAAAAAATCTCTCTCTCTTTTTTTTAATGTATAGAACAAGGTCTCCAGGGTATCACTACACAGATCAGACTCACAGTGATCCTCCCATTTTCAGTCTCCCAAGCGGTGGGATTATAGGCGCACACCACCACGCCCAGTCTCAGTCACCATCTCAGCATACCCCAGGGACGGGGTCAGCACAGCAGGCCGGGGATCAAACTCCATCCCTGTGCCTGCCTAAGCAGGCCCTTGAGTCTGCTGAGCTATGTGGCTGGCCCAAGAATCTCCTTGAGAGAATAAAGACTCCTGATATCAAGTTAGATTCAAGTTTTTCTTAGATGTGTTAAGTAGAGATTTTGAAAGGTCCACTAGAACTTTAGAGGAGGAGTTAGGTCTAAAGATGCAGACTTGTGCATATGCTTGAGGATCACTTGGAGAGCTATTAAAAGTGGTGATCTCTGACTCCTACTCGCACTGATTCTGTGGTAATAGTTCTGAGTAGGTGAAGTAGTTCTTTCTTCTAATTAGCTCTCATTAGATGGCTCTATATAACCCTGAACTCTACTTGTCTCCTCCTCCAGTTGACATTCATCTGTCGAGTATCTTTTTTTGCCACTTAATTCTATTTTTTTCACTTTAGGCACATATTTCCTTCTTACACAAATAATATTTATATAATCTAATATATAACATCAATATTACATATGTAGTATAATTAAATTATTATGTTAATTTGACCATGATATTACTAATAATGATAAATTTCACAATCTAATTATAAGTATCTAACCCTTTTTTTCATAATGATCACAAGATGAGAAATAGTAAGTATCATAAAAGGAAATAGGCACATTGTATCTTCAAACTTCATTTAGCTACCCAACTTCTCACATAAAAGAAAGAGAAATGTAGGAGAGTTAATTGCATCAAAATGAATTATTCTCATGAATCCAGTTTGAGTAAACAAGGCTTGGTCTGCTTCTAGAGGTTCACACACTATGTTAGAGCATATTCCAACGTTAGGCAGAAGATCATCAGAAGTCTTAGTCTTCTATATTTGTTACAGTTCACTTTCTTGATACCAAGACAGACTTGGCCTGCAATCTTTATCCTCTGTCATCATCCGTGATTGCTGAAAAATGGCTGGCTAGCCCGTCAGCTCCACCTCGCTCCTGCTCTTCCCCTTTCCTTGAGTGCAGCCTGAGCTGGAGCTTCGGCCCATGCAGTTGGTCTGGGAGCTGACTTCCTAGCCTCTCAGCGCTAGTGGCATTGCCATGTTCACGCTGAGCATCATTATTTGGAACCGCTCTCCTGGACAAGTCTTCCCACTCTGCCAAGGACCCATTCTTTCATTCCTATTGTCTTGCTGAGATCTTTTCCTTAGGGGCAGGGTGACTAAAATTGGTTGAGATTTTTGTTTTGTGCTATCTTGCAGCCCCCACATCAGTCCTCCAGACACAACTCCAATGGTGTCACCTCACATCTTGTGGTGTGTATGTCTGACTGTGGGACCCTCTTTTCCTCATGCGCATATCCCCCTAATACACCCTCTAAGTGTGAGTGCTCACCCATGTTCATTTTCTTACCAAAGTAGATGTTTTAAAGCACTCCTATTCCAGGGTAAGCATTCATAAAGCACTAGGAGACGATTGATGGATCCAGTTTTCCATGCATGCCAGCCAATCAGGAAGCTCACCACAAGGTTGTTCACATTGCTCAGCAGCGTCTGTCACTGGTTAGATTGCTGCTCAGGTGAGGTCAGGGTAGATATGAGTTAGATCCAGGACAACTGACCTGAATATCTGTCCAAGGCTGGTTTAATGGTTAAGATAAAAGAGATTCTGGAAACAAAGTTCCGGGGGATTTTGTGGTAGAATAAATGATGGTGGTGAATAGGGACATGCACTTGCCATTAAAAGTGGCATGTTTATGGGGTGCTGACACACTTTATGGGGTGTGTGCCTTCGGGTACCAGCCAGACCCATGCCTTTCCTAATGCTTTCAGCCTTCTCCAAAAGGTTTGGACAACACAGCTGTGACAAAGCTGCCAGGGGAATTCCTCAAGTTGAGGTTTGTTTTTATGTTTAACCAATGTTCCCTTCCACTACCAGCACTGTGAGCATGAGGGCGCAGTCTCTTTAGCTGTGGCCCAGAGTCAGGACTGTCACATTGCACAGCATGGAAGGGTCACCTTCACCTGGTGCTCCGTTCCTGACCCAGAGGTCACCTTCCTACAAAGTACAATAAGAATGCCCCCACCCCTCCTTGGGGGAGGGGGGGTGCTGCCTGGAGGTCCTAAGACCCAGACTTCCTCTGCATCTATTATCAGAACCTCCTACCATAGCGTATGATCAGCTACTGACCTTAAGAACTCTATCCCCAAGAGTACAGTGCTATTTTATAGGTTCTGTGATGGCCATAACATCCAGGAAAACAGCGTTTTCTATTCCACCATGTACGCAAGTCGGGTAAGAAAAGCAAAAGGAAGCGCCACTGCCCTGTTTTATGCTCTCTAAAAATGCTCAGAGAAGTGAAGTCATTCTCATGCAAGGCTACAAGGGGTCCGGGGTACACTGGGATGAGTTTCTCTTTCCTCCCATGCTCCTCATGCTACCCCTGGCTGTCCAGCTGGATGAGCGCAAAGCAGAACCTGGATTCCATTTCTACTTGAGTCTATTGAATGTTGTTTTCTGGAATTCTAACAAAAATGTTTCCACCTTCAATGTAGATCTTCAGCTTTTATTAAGAAGGCAATTTATGGCTCGGCCAACCTGTCTTTCTGAGACTCATTATTATGTAAGACCTCTACAATTCAGTGTAACAAAAGTTAGGAATGACCCAGCATTTTCATGGGAGAGAAGGCCTGTAGGAGTGTGCCACTGAGCTCAAAGCACAGACTCCAGATGGGTCTCAAAGTAAGCTACAAAGAGAAACTCTTCTTTTCTTACACATATGTTTTATTTTCTCAGATTATCGTTCTCAGCTTCTCAGTCCTTCCAATGAAGCAGTTGCCAACACCTCTGGAGAGTTCTGTACTGAGATGCGGTTGCTTTGAGAAAAATCTTTTAGTTTCCATCTGTCCCGATACCAACTCTCCCTAGGAGGTGACGAGCTTTGGTCAAGGGTCTGTCTCTGGGCAGGACAGGTTTATGAGGATGCACTAACTACATCGTATACTTGTGCACACCAGGGAATTGGCCCCAGAGAGTGGGAAACTGGATGGTGAGTGGTGGGAAAGGACAGTTTTATGAGATTGATGTGAACTGATAGACAGAACATGGGAGACAGGAACCAACTTGAAAATATGAGTATTTGGTGACTTTAAGTATAGAATTTAAAAATTAGAAAGGAAAAGCTGACTCATAAATACTGTGGGCCTCCTATTTGGAGATGATTAAGTTAGCTATTTATCTCATGTTACACCCCAAAAACATTAATGCTATATTAATGATCTCAATTTTTTTTCTTAAAAAAGGAAAAAGATACTGAACTAGAAGTAGGCTGGCTAGATAGCTCAGTAGATTAAAGCCCCTGCTCAGGCAGATGCAGGGACTGGGGTTCAATCCCTGTTGTGTGGGGCCAGCCTTGCCCCAGGGGCATGCTGAGATGGCAACTGAGACTTGGTATGGTGGTGCACACATATAATCCCTGACCTTGGAGGCTGAAAATGGGAGAATCACTATGAGTCTGATCTACATAGTGAGACCCTATAGGCCCTATAACAAATACATTTAAAAAAAAAAACTAGAAGTAAATATAGGTGAATATATTTATCTTCTTGTAGTGAAAGACTTTTATTGGTTTTTTGAGTAGAGGCCTTTATTTTGTTTTGCTACAGAACAGAAAAATAAAAAATCATAAAAGACAAGATTAGTAGATCTAATCAAGAAAATACAAAATATATACGTAATGTAGTACCCCATGCATTGAAAATAAACAAAAAACAAAAAACAAAAAACAAAACAAAAAAAAGGGCCGGGCGTGGTGGCACACACCTGTAATCCCAGCACTTGGGAGGCTGAGGCAGGAGGATCGGTGCAGGTTTCGAGACCAGCTTGGGCCACAAAAGTGAGCTCAAGACCAGCCTGAACTGCACAGCAAGACCCTGTCTCAAAAAGACAAAAAAATAAAAAAAAATTTAATAAAAAAATAAAAAGAAAATAAACAAAATACTTGGAAAATTATTTCTGAGACTGGATGTGGTGATGGATGCCTGTAATCCCAGCTCTTTGGAGGCTGAACACAGGGGGATCACTATGAGTCTGATGTACGTAGTGAGACCCTGTAGACTCTGTAGACCCTGTACTAAATACAAAAAAAAAAATTGAAGAAAGAAAATTATTTCCATGTATAGTAGTAGCAGATTGTATGAAAAGCTTTAGGATGGAAAAGATGGACACTCCAGTGGATAAGATAACTAACTGTCTTGGTTGCTTTTCTTTTGTTGCGGGGACAAAATACCTGACATCTAAAATGAAAGAAGGAAAGGTTTATCTAGCTCACAGTTCGTGGAGGTTTCAGTCCATACTCTGCTGGCACCAAGGCAAATAGCACATAACAAAGGGCAGCCGTTCACGGTGGCCGAAAACAGCAAAACAGCAACAACAAAAAAAGAGGAGCAGCGGCACCAGCGGCAGAGGCAGCAGAGAGCAAGCCTCTCTCCCTCCCTTATCTCTTATTTGGTCTATCTATGAATGTAGCACTTACACCCATAATCCCAGCATTGGATTATGAATTGATCAGAAACTCTAAAAGCCCACCCAATGGCTGCATGAGGCTTTAAGGGGGACAGCGAGACACAAACAATAATGTTCCACTTCAGATTGTAGTGAATTTCTGACTGATGATCAACTTGTCACACCCAGCATAGCGTGCAGAGTATTGGAGGCCCGCTTGATGGTTGGTACCAGAAGTAGAAGGGAAACTGAAAAGCTATTGAGATGCTGTTAAGGATGCTGGTTAGAGAAGCTGTTGAGGCTGTTGGAAGCCTGGGCTGTTCTGCTGGATGACCTCTTCATGCTGCTTTTCCTGATGAATTTGGCTGCTCTTGTTGGGG